>CALYDF020000114.1:31939-69443 GCA_944474145.2 Dicrocoelium dendriticum
TTATTTATTAACTTGCACACATCGCTTCAGCCAATTGTATTCGATTTCCATAACATTTTTGTGTTCGTGGCATTCCGTGAACTATACTTCCTGACCTCGTGCATTTAGCTAGGATTTGTCTGTAAATAACTTATTACGTATGCTATTTAATTAAGGTTTATATCACCGTTTCCTTATGCATTAATCGAGTTTTTCTCTTTTCTTTCTCTCTCTCTCAAGTGTTTTGGCTGTTGGTTGATATCCCCGGTGTGGCTGCGCTTGATGTGCATGTTGACAAGGTGCCTACCTGTCTATTACCCACTACATCGTCCATACTGGCTCCAGGAGACAGTTGGTCGTTGCTGGAGGGGACGGGGTGCACGGTTCTTGTTGCCGTGCTAGGCTCAAAGAGCGGTTCCATGCACTCAGTGTGGAGCGGACTACGGTCCAGCCACCGCCTTGTATGCGCTTGATTTCCCAAATACAGCGTGCTTGTGTTTGCCTGTGAAGGAGTGTGGGCCGGCTCCGTTGATGCAACGTGGCTCCCATCCGCATGCCTCCCGGTCTTATTCCTTTGGGTTTACACTGGATATGGGGTGCGTGGTTGGAGCTGTGGGTGGTGCAGCGCAAGCCAACCATGGTCCCTCTGTAGGCGCAGGCGTCCTGTGGCTTGCCACAGTGACAGGCAAATCCGAAACCGGATGCCGCCAACCTTATATTCAGGTGTCGCAAGGAGAAGGATGAGCCAATAGGGAAGCAGAGAATTAGACGCTTTGTATGTGTGTGTGTCTGGGGTGGTGCGCAGGTGTCTGTTTAGACCAGCCATCAAGAATGCTGACAGAATACCCAGCATCACCTCTCCGCTTAATCTTAAGATGCATCAAAACCATTTTTATTCGGTCCTCTTTGTCCTCTGCTCGTACTGCGGATCTGCGTGCTTTGCGTGGTTCCGTCAATGAAGGTTGTTGGCATTTGTCCGTTCGTCGGCTACTTGTGAGTAATCTCCGGGCGTTGACCAAGCGGCAATCCACCATCCGGTGAGTGCCTGGCCCACATGCATGCGTTATTCTTATCGGACCCGATAACGTGGTTTGTCAATTTGATACAGCGTTTACCCTTACGCGCGCGAATGTTCCGGGCTGGAGCGGAGTTGTATGCTGCTGGTAAGCGGTCTGATATCGATGGCGACTACCTAACTCGTCGGAATTATTGGTTGCAGGGATAGAATGTGCGGCATTTAACACTGTCCGAAGGGCACGCCCAAGCATGAGTTCAGCTAGCGTTTTGTCTTTGGCTCGGTGGTGTGGGTTTGGTAAGAAAATAGTGCTTGTAGAACTGCTTCCTCTTAACCTGGATCAGATAAGCGAATAGTTTGGAAACTTTCTTTCAAGGATCGTTTGAACCTCTCTACCATGCCGTTTGCCGCTGGATTACACGGCGTTGTGCGTGAGTGTCGGATAGCGTGAAGTTGGAGGAACGAATGAACCTCTCGGCTTTTAAACTGCGGCACGTTGTTCGTCACTATCTCTTCTGGTAATCCGAAGCGGGAAACCATATATTTTAGCTATCGGATGATGCTGGCACTAGTCACCTCTGCACACAAATGGACTTCCGACCACCTACTGTAAAAGCAGGTCGGCTCCAAACAGTTCCTTTGATGCCGAGGAGCTGAGCTAAATGGACCCATGATGTCAACTGCTATCTTGGTCCACGGTCGCATGGGATAGTCAATGGGTTGTGTAGGGGATGAAACCGGCCTTGAACTCTTATCCGCCCTTTGACATGCAAAGCAGTCATGAACTAGAGTTTCTATTTCGTGGGACATTTTGGGCCACCAGAAACATGCGTCAACCTTGCGTTTCGTACGAACGACACCAGGGTGGCTTTCGCGAGCACATAGCATGATCTTTGGTATCAAGCTCTCAGGAGCCACAACATTTTCGCCACGCAATAAACATCCATCTATGAATGAGCGTTCGAGATGCAACACGTAGAACGGACGCAAATCGCCTGAGATCTTTTAATTTGTGGCCAACCGGTTAGCAAAACCTCCTGAATGCGGCAAAGTGTCTCATCTTTCTGAGTCACATTCTGGAGTCCTTCCTCTGTCGAGGCTGAGATTAAATAAATAACTAAATAACTAAATAAAGTTTATTCTCGAATTTGTCGAGACACACCAAGCAAGGCATGATCAATATTTACATGAAATATTGCTTCGCAACAAACACGTTGCTATGAGTGTAGTCGGCAGTAAGCCGAAGATTGTACAGGCTGCGGAAATTGTGTAAGTAGTCCTGAGGGATAGAGTCTTCAATGAATGACGAAAGGATTAATTCTAGCGTACGTAGTGTAAACAGTCAGGGCACTACATGTGTAATGAAGACGATACATATAGGCATGGTGTAACTTATTATTGAAAGTGTCAGGGTAATATTGAATAAAGATTCTGGTCGACTTGCCAGTAGGTTGTTCTTGGCAGTGACTTTATTCAGTGGCGAGTCACATCCGCCACGTCGCAGTGTTGTTATACGGACATTTGTGGCTTTTTGTAGGGAGGACGCTTGCCAGGCGAAAACCCACCACGTCCTGGAACACTGTCAGAAATGTGTCGGTGCACTAGTATACAACTGGCAGACCAAGTTGTCGACGGATTTCACACTCGGATATCCGCAGTCAAATGACCTACAATTTTCTCCGTTATTTGATCAGGTATCTTGGGCCGCCATAATGGCTGGGGCGAATCGAGGATCGGGGCTTCACGGAGAATCGTCATCGTGGGTATTCAGGTGAGCGAAACGTCAGTTTCTTGCGTCTGGATTTTTCAGGAGTATGTATTCTATTCAGAAGTGTGAAGTTCTCGAATCCAGCTATCATCACTGAACAACGGTCATGGTATTGAGTGTTGTTGTATCCGTTTGTTGTACAGCCATGTGCTTCATAGGTCCTTATTTGTTGTCCTGTCCCGGACAAAAGCGGATTCTCGGTCCAATCCCAGATCCCCAAGAAGTTCCGGACCTCGGAGAAAAGGGAAAGTGAGAGACAACCAAGGCCGCAACGAACATGCGTGGAAACAAGCATTGTTTAACTCCTATGTTATAACATTTAGAGTGGAGACAAATGATGTACAATTTGCAGCAGTGATTGTGCTGAAGGTGTTTTTTGAATGTTTTTCGAAGACAATGGCCCTATAAGTTGGTTGCTACTATCGATATGGAATATAGAGCTTTGCGCCACTAAGCAGAAACGCTGTATCAGTTTACTATGATGCGACTATTGCGTGGAGAGACAGAAAGCAGAGTTCAGGGACCAGCGCCGTGTGAATGGTGGATAGACGGCTGGTGGCCAGCCTACATCGAAAGAGATTCACCGGTCAATTGGTGGTAACTCAGCGGATAGGTAGGACTCAAGCGCTGAGTAAACATTATTGGGTGATCAAGACAGAATTACGACACGAGGGTACTAGGAGTATAGGGCTATGGCCTATTGAAATATAAAAAGCCTAGGAGAGCTAACCTCCTACAAAGGTAAGTGTTGAAAACTTTGCTGCAAGAACGGACCCAGATTACTAGGTGAGAAAGGATTGATCGATAGAAGTGAAGTATTATAGATCAGTTAAAGGAAAGCGCACGCGCGGAACAAATATATATGTAGCGTCGCGCAGAGAAACAGTCATACTATGGTGCTAAGAAAATGATGAGAAATGAACACCTAGATGTGAAGCTAACGGGCGTCAGTGTGCTGACGAAGTGAGAGGAGGGAAGAACTAAGAGGCTAAGAAACATTAATTGACGGAAGAGCAGGGAATGGCCGAAATGCAAGCGTAGGGTAAGGTTGCATAGAGCATCAGAGCAGTGAGGCCTAACCGCAGCAGCTAAGGTGCTAAGATAATAGTACCAAGACGGATAGTGCCAGAGAATGCTAGCCCGAGAGTTGGATGATTGTAGGTAATAAGGTCTAAGACAATACATCAAGTAAGGTATAAATGGAAAGTAAGAAGGATGAGGCAGAACAGCGGTTTGCGCTAAATATATGGATATGCATGCAAAAGAGAAGAGAGCAAAGAAAGGCTTATGAAAAAAGCACAACGAACGGATGAATCCCAAACATACGTTAAGGCTCTTGAATAATTTATAGCAAAAATAGACGGAGACGCAGCGATGCATATATAATAAGATCATGCTGTGGTGCTAAAGGAAGAAAACTAGGAAAGACTGAGCCAGAAGGAGCCAGTAAAAATGCTGAACATCTATAATTTAGGTGTCATAAAAGAGTGACAGCTGTGCAGCTAGCAAGGAGCAGCTGTGCACTGACCGGATGAAGTAAAGAAGGTCGCCAGACAAGAGCTAAGAAGGTCGAATAAAGAAAGGACAACAGACAAGAAGAATGTATGCATACAGTGAGTTAATTAAGGGAGTCATATCATATAATGCTGAACCAGGGCGGTGTATAAGCTCACGATTCATGCTATGGTGCTGGGATACTACTACTTTGGGAAGAGCCTGAAAGAGCTAGTCCAATATCTGGTCGCTCACAGGTGAAAAAGTCGAAGATGTTACAGCAATTAAGAGATATGAGAACGTCTAGAATAGAGAGGCTAAGGAGCGGCTGAGCACAGACATCTCGTTAATATCCCATTTATTTGCAGGTTCGTTGAGCGGCAGTCGAGAGAGCGCATCCACTACCTGGTTTTCGCCTCCGGGACGAAATTTAATTTGAAAATGGTTTGTTAACTATCGTGCATACCAGCGATGTGTCGGCAGTGGCCTGATGCCATTTGTTCCCCGAGTAAGTAAACTAGTTAGCGCTGCGTGGTCTGTACGAAGAGTGAAGGGTCTTCCGAACAGGAACAAATTCCACTTCTTACAGACCAAAACGCAGGCAAGCGCTTTCTTATCCTCTGTAAAGTAAGGAAGCTCCATTGCCGACAATTTTCTGGAAGCGTATGCAATAACCCTTTTATGCCCATTTTGAATTTGGGATAATATAACACCCAACCTAATGTTTGATTCATCAGTAGAGCCAATCGTTGGGCACGTCTCGTCGAACATCCCCATGGCTGGTGTAGAAGCAATGCGGCGTTTTATCTCATCAAATGCTTTTGGTTGGGATGGGCCCCAAACAATACACTGTGCTCCTTTTTCAGTTTACACAGTGGCTCAGCAATATTCGTGCAATGCTGCAGGTAACGTAGGTTGTAAATAATTAAATAACTAAATAAATAAACTTTTACTCTCGACAATGCGAGGCACAGCCGTACAGGCATGATCATGTTTAGCTAACATAGTGTGATCAAAATGTACAAAGAGTACATGTTTGGCATAACGGTGAATGTAAGTGTATGGGTGTATATATGTATGCAATTGTCTATGAATGTAGCTTGTATTTTTGAATGTGCCGCAGAATTTTTGACTGTTTGTTATCGGTAGGAATGTAAGAATAAGCGATTGACGTCTGTGTGTTGGATACCATTTTCCGGATGTCCACGGACCAGTGACTTTATTGTGTGGCGAGTCACATCCGCCACGTCACATTGTTGATAAGCAGACATTTGTGGCTTTTTATAGGGAGAACGCTTGCCGGGCGAAAACCCACCACGTACTGGAACACTGCCGCCGAACTATTTGCTGAAACGGGTTAAACCCGAACCACCCAGCTGGCACCACGAGGAGGTTGTTCGGCTAGCCAGCCTAGAAAATGCTATATTTTAGTGGAGTTCCTTGGGCAAGAAGCCTCGGTGCTAGTACGTACGCTGTCAAAAATCGGCTTTATCCTTCATTTGTTATAATTTGGCCCGAACATGATCTCAGTAGCATTAAATTTGCACATCTAGAGGTTTAATCGGAGGTTAAGATCATGCGGTCGACGTAAAAAAGCATGCAGTCGTGAATCATGTTCTTCTTGAGTCCTACCGAATAAAAGATGTCCTCCATGAATACCATTTGCCCAGGTAAATTGGCAGATGAATGAACCATAAACTTTTGCCAAGCTGCTGGGGCTGAACTCAAGCCCATTGGCAAGGCTTTGCACTGAAAGAGTCCGTCCATGATGAGAAATGCGGTCAGCGGTCTTGACTCCCTAATTAGAGGCATATGAAAGAAAGCCTTCCTAGGTCCAAGTTTGAAACATATCGGGCGCCGGCTAGTTTGATTATTAGTTCATCCGCGTTTGGAAGCACAAACGTTTCTACCAAGATTGGCCAGTTCAGGCCTGCAGGTCATTGCATATTCTTACTGTGCCGTCCTTCTTGAGGACTGTAACCATAGGGTGGACCCATTCAGAACAGTTAATAGGTTCAATGAGATCATCTTCAATCATCTGCCCTAATGTTGACGAAACCGCCTCCCTTATGGCCAAAGGAATCGGACGTGGATGAGCAATAGCTACCGGTTTAGCATCCTGCTGCAGACAAATGCGGTGAACGGCGGAAGGAGCGCACTCTATTGTTCGTTCAAATTATTTCGCGTACTGTATCTGTAGGTCTGATAGGTTAATTACCATAGTACGCATACGAGATGGGGAAGGCGTGGCTCCCAGTGCAAACATAACGTTGCGTCCGAGTAAAAGACGGTTATTTTTGTGGGTAACGTACACAACAACAGATGGTTTCACGGCCACAAGTTGCAACACAATCACCACAAAGCCTCGTATTGCTACCGAGGCCTTTGTATAACCGTCAACTCGATAGGCGGAAGGATGTATAGGCATGTCATGTAAATGAATATCATAAACACTTCTCGGTACTATAGTGATAGGAGAGGCTGAATCAAGTTCTATGTCGACATGTGTTGTTCTATCTTGTGCAATAAATGTAACAGTACGAATGTCAGGCATAAGTAGTTTAGGCTCTGGACAATTGGAACGATAGTCAGACGCAGTGCCTGTGTTATCAAAAGAAAGTACATCTTCAGTGGTCTCTAACTGCTGACTAGAAACTGAAGCTGTTGGCTGCAAATGAGAAATGCCTACTGAAGGACAACAACGGGCAAAATGTCCATGCTTAATCCACTTATTCAATCCATTTCTAAGGCAGGGCACTTAGTAAAATTGGCTTTATGCTATAGGCTGCCGAAGCGCAAGAATATCTGTGGGATTGGAAGTCGGTTGGCGAGCAATGCATCTTAGAAACCACCTGTATGTCTTTGTGGGTGGCGAAACAGCGCAACTGTTTGGCCGTACGTGTTTTGAGGCAAGCGAATTTCCACAGCCTTATCCCAAGGCAATTTGGAAGCGTCTTCGGCAAGTAGACATTCCCGAATCCGGTTGTTGGTGGTTCCAATAATCAACTGCTGCACCGGCATTAATCCCTCTACTCTGTAGCAGTCTGGAGATTCCCCGGTTTGCTTGTGTAAAATTCTAACCAAAATTCTATAATTGTACACTTAGGCAACCGGTGTGGTTTGTTGAACTGATTGCTGAGTTTGAATGCTTTACTTGCTCATCGCCATTTTTGCTTGGCGCTCGCTTCGGTTGCAACGCGCGACTGCTCTGTGTGCTGTGCTTGATCTGTTCCCCTAGCTAGAGCGTCCACGGTGTCGTTCATTTATAGCTAGCTAACAGGGAATCTTTTGCTGAACCAATAAAAGTTTCCCTGCAACTCGATCCGTCTTCTGGAATCGCTCTCTGGGCTCCCGGAATAGGCAACCCTCTAAATTGGTGACCCCGAATCCGGATCAACCTCAGCGCCGGATATTTGGAACTTTTCTCTGGTGAGCTCGTTCCATTTATTTTTCATATTTTCCGGTTTATTTTTGCATACGATAGCCTATTTTTTCGCGTCATTTTTTCAAATCATGGAATCTGTAGACCATAAGGTAGAGTCTATGCTTAGTGTTGTATCTCTCTCAGTTCCACCTTTTTGGGACATGGATCCTGTTTTGTGGTTCGCTCTTCTTGAGGCTGAGTTTTATAACCACAGAATCACTTCCGACTACGCGAAGTATTGCAAGCTCCTGTCCTATCTCCCCAAGGAGATATCAATGCAGGTTCGTGACGTCATCATTTCTCAGACCGATAACCGCTATGAGGCTCTGAAGGAGGCCACGATTAAGCGTGTTATGCCCTCTGAGAAAGTTCGCCTGCAGCAGCTTTTCAGGGATCTGCAGCTGGGCGACAAACTGCCCTCAACCCTGCTACGAGAGATGCAGCAACTCCTTGGTTCTTCAACCATGGATGAGACTTTACTTCGCGAACTATGGCTACAACGGCTACCGGAAAACACACAAGCGATTCTCGCTACAGTGAGCTCCGTTCCGCTCACTCAACTAGCAGACTTAGCGGATCGAGTTATTGAACGATCACAGCCACAGGCCAACGCCAGCAAGGTCCATGCCGTCGCGTCCCAGGGCACTTCTATCACTGGATTACAGTCAACCATAGAAGCCCTGCAAACACAAGTCGCGACACTTAGTCGCCAGGTGCAACAGCTTACTATGACCCGTCGTCGTCCTAGCCGCTCAAAATCGCCCTCCAAACGTTCTCGGTCTAGCAACAGGCAAGTTAGCTGTTGGTATCATCAGCGCTTTGGTACCGCAGCTCATAAATGTGTAAAGCCTTGCAACTTCGCCGAGAAGCAGGGAAACCTCGGCCGGTCGGTAACGGCGACGGACGCGCCTGGCCAACACCAAAGTCGCCTCATCCGCGTTAGGGATTTAACTTCCGGCACCGAGTTTCTAGTCGACACTGGTGCCGAAGTTAGCGTCATACCCCGTAGCTCAGATGAGGTCGTCTCGCCATCGCCGACCAAGCTGCGTGCCGCCAATGGCACACCAATCGCAACTTTCGGCGAAAAGCTGTTAACGCTCAATTTAGGCCTCCGGCGAACCTTGCGCTGGCCTTTCATAATCGCTGCTGTGCCTTTCGCCATCATAGGCATAGACTTTCTTCAACGCTTCGACCTCATCGTCGACGCTAAACGGAAGAAGCTTATCGATTCTAGGACACAGCTCAGTGTTATCGGGACTAGCGCCAACGTGGCTGCTATCACTCCCATTCGTGTCCTACCTCAAGCTTCACAGTCTTTTCTAGAACTTTTCAGCAAGCACCCTAAACTCGTTCGCGTCCTGAACGAGTTGCCTCCTGTGACGTCAAACGTCACGCATCACATTTGCACTAAGGGCCCACCTGTTTCGGCCCGCCCTCGCCGACTAGCCCCGGACAAGCTCAAAGCTGCTAAGGCGGAATTCGAGCAAATGCTCGAACTGGGAATCATCCGCCCGTCTAAAAGTCCATGGGCATCACCATTACACATGGTGCCGAAGAAGTCCGGTGACTGGCGCCCCTGTGGTGACTACAGGGCACTTAACAAACTTACCGTCCCGGATAAATACCCTATCCCGCACATGCACGACTTGACCTCAGCTCTAGCTGGCAAGTCTATCTTCAGCAAAGTCGACTTAGTTCGTGCCTACCACCAGATACCTGTCGCACCAGATGACATTGCTAAAACAGCAGTCATCACGCCATTTGGTCTATTCGAGTACCTCAGAATGCCTTTCGGCCTCAGCAACGCTGCTCAAACTTTTCAGCGTTTCATTCATGAGGTAACGCGAGGACTCGAAGGCGTTTATCCTTATCTAGATGACATTCTTATCGCGAGCTCTTCTGAGGAAGAACATCTTCGTCAACTCGACGCACTCTTCCAACGCTTGACGCAGCATGGGGTTACCGTCAACCCCGATAAATGCGAGCTTGGCCAAAGTTCCATCGACTTTCTTGGCCACCGCATATCTACCTCTGGTATCGAAGCCCTGCCAGACAAAATCCAGGCACTGAAGGACTATCCTGCTCCCAGTTCCTTCAAGCAGTTGCGCCGATTTCTTGGCCTGGTCAACTATTACAGACGCTTCATACCTAACTGCGCGAGCATTGTTCAACCAATGACTGACTTGCTCCGCGGTAAACAACGGTCTTTTCACTTTCCAGACGACGCTAAATTGTCTTTCGAGAAGCTTAAAGACGCTATCTCCAACATAGCGCTTCTCGCCCATCCAGACACGTCTGCATCACTCTGTCTGACAACTGACGCATCAGACACTGCCGTCGGTGCAGTTCTTCAACAACTCATCGACCATCGATGGTTACCTCTAGGTTTCTTCTCGAAACGTTTACAACCTGCCGAATCGCGATACAGCACCTTCGGTAGGGAACTGTTAGCTATCTACCTAGGTATCCGACATTTCCGTCATTATCTCGAAGGTCGAAATTTTACAGTCTTCACCGACCACAAGCCATTGATCTACGCAATCAATGGCGCAACAGACAAGTACTCGCCGCGGGAAACTAGACACCTAGACTACGTTTCTCAGTTTACGACAGACGTACGTCATGTCTCAGGTGCTCTCAATCCCGTCGCGGATGCGCTTTCACGCATTCAGCAGATCAGCTTATCGCCTGGCACAAACATTGATCTAGCCGCCATGGCTGCTGCCCAACAAGCTGATCCCGACGTAAGCAAGCCACGACGCAACACCACTGAGACGATCACCATTGATCGACTCCAGCCAGCATTCTTCGACAAGTCTGACTCGCCGGTGCAACAAGCACCTTCACAGCCTGTGCCATCACAGCTGGCACCGCAACCTCAGACGAGTCAGTCCGCTCCAGCAGAACCGACAACCACAACCGACAGCACTCCTAGCCGCCCTACTCTCAATCAATGCGGTAGGAAACTCAAACCTAAGGTTCGTTTTTCGGACTCCGTTCGCACTTACTTTTTTACGTAGAACGTGCCTTAGAAATTTTCTGCTCTTACTAAACGTTTTTGAAAATCCGCAAAAAAAGACCAAAACGTTTTGAAACTACCAAAAAAGAGCAAAACCTTTTGAAAACCCAAAAAACAGCTTTGCACGTTTTTCGCTTTGCACTCTTTTGTGTATGGCTATGCATTTATGCTGCTTTTTCATTTGCTTTCCATATACACCCCGTCGGTTGGTTGCCCCTCGGTTTCACTTTCCGCTGGATCTCCGCACGCCAACTGGAAGTTCAACAATCTTCCTGCTCAACTGCCTACGTGAACTTTATTAACTGTCCCCCCCACAAACAGTTTTTTTACCGTTTCGACACCGTAGGGAGGACACGGGTGGGAGCCCGCTAGGGTCCGATTGCATGGTTCTCCCCCAGCAGCTGCATCGGGTTTCACAACCTGGTCTCGCAGAAGGCTGGCCGGCGACGGACAGTCCTCACGTAGATCGAAGGACTGCTTACACAGTCCCTTCTGGGAGAGGGCTATGTAGCAGTCTGGAGATTCCCCGGTTTGCTTGTGTAAAATTCTAACCAAAATTCTATAATTGTACACTTAGGCAACCGGTGTGGTTTGTTGAACTGATTGCTGAGTTTGAATGCTTTACTTGCTCATCGCCATTTTTGCTTGGCGCTCGCTTCGGTTGCAACGCGCGACTGCTCTGTGTGCTGTGCTTGATCTGTTCCCCTAGCTAGAGCGTCCACGGTGTCGTTCATTTATAGCTAGCTAACAGGGAATCTTTTGCTGAACCAATAAAAGTTTCCCTGCAACTCGATCCGTCTTCTGGAATCGCTCTCTGGGCTCCCGGAATAGGCAACCCTCTAAAACTCTACTTTTTGGTATGGTTGCATACGTGCATTGAGGCGAGCAATGAAACCGTCTACAGTTTACAATGGTTGCTGTGTAAGTCGACCGACTATAAGGTTAGCCATGAAGAGGTTTGTACGCTGTCCCCTTGACTTGTTTAGGGCCTCTAGTGCTTTCGTTAAGGAATCTTGTAACTGAAGCTTCAAAGCATCAAAGCGACGTTGCCCCTCATCACCGAGTAGGTGTCTGAGAAGCTTCATTTTCTGGCCTTCAGTGTAGTTAGAAGCCGCAGGTAGTAGGTCAAGATAGTTTGTAAACGAGGTATTCCACTGAGCCCATGCACTTTCACTAGGACGTAAGGTCTGATCATAAAAGTAAACCGTAGAAGGATGTAATTCTATGGCGTAGGTTCGTAAGCCGCGACGCCAGTGTTGTATACGAAAGGTCAAAATGCACGAGCCAGTTAATAAGACACCCTTGTAAACGAACTGCTCTAATCTGATCAATGTCTAACTGGGGGAATACATTAAGTGTCGCAAAGAGAAGGATGAACCATTAAGGAAGCAGAGAATTAGGCGCTTTGTGTGTGTGTGTGTCTGGGGTTGTGTGCAGGTGTCTGTCTAGACTAGCCGTCAAGAATGCTGACAGAATACACAACCTCGGGAAACTCCACCATGGTTTCCAACTCCTTCGTCTTTCAGTCTTTAGTCACTTTTGGTACATGTTCATCGCTGTATTCTTACTTTTCGATCCTTAGACTACGCCTGCCGTTCACCGGTTTCCTACTTCTTACCCATACTCAGTTTTCTTCAGTTGACATGGCAGCAACGTCAGCCATGGTGAAGATATTCTTTGCGTATCCTCAGAGTTTATTACATGGTACCTTTACATCCTCTTCGTAATAGTGCTCAGTTCAGAGCCCGCCCTTTATCGTTAACACGTTTGCCGCACCTACCACTCACATGTTTCACATTCGCATGTAAGCAACTTCAGCCAGGTTTACATTTGACTATGTGCGAGTGGCTACACCTTCTCTGAATAAGTATTCACATCCCAGGTGTGTGGCATTTCGTCTCATAGGCTACATAGGCTGTCCACCCGTTTACCGCTTGTGCGTGTTTCTTAGTTGTTGCCGCTGGGCATGTGAGCAATTTCCACCAGTGTGCATAAGTCATCCATCCTTTCGATGCCATTCACTTAATGTAAGTGGCCATCCATCTCGTAATGCTTTCTATTTCACAGGCTACAACCGCCTTTTTGACGCATGTGCCACTTATACGCCAAACCATGTCAAGTATGACTTTCCTGTGGCCCACTTTTCTCCGCCGCAAGTGATTTCTCTCCGTCCAGTTAGATGCATTGCCCGTAATGAGCCTGAAAGTGGCTATCTGTAAGTCTGCATTTACGGTACCGTCAAAAATGGCAGCACACCATCACAATACCCAAGTTTCTATTCGGTATTAGGCATATAAACAAGTGAAAGGAGCCATTGCCATTCTTCGGGCCTACCTCAAGAGAAGGCCGATACGGCCCTCTTAGGTGCCCGCCACTTTAGTATTCACGAATTGTAAGTACGGTGCGCTGCAGACACTCTCCAACCATGACGCGGACATTGGAATTGGTGTAAACGTCACTCAGGTTCCCTTCCTTACTTATGCTTCAAATGCGTTTCGGCCGCAACCTTTTAAACCTTAACGCGGCTACCACGTCACATCTTACATATTACTGCCTTGCACCAGCAAGTTCAGACGTCAAGGATCTCCAGCTTTGATGTCTAATAGTCAACCTTTTCTTATCATACCTGCTGTTAGTCCATTGCTATGGTAACCAGTTATATGTCTTCCGTTCCCTTATTCGAAAACATCTGCAGCTTACTAACGCACCTATACCCATTAAACTGTTACCCCTTCTGTTGGCGTGACATATTGCCTCCGTCCGCAGCATTTGCGTGAGAAATTTTCTTGGGCTCTGGAGGCGTCCAGTTTACAGTTTATGTGCCACTTGCCCCCACGCACAATAATTTCATTGGGTTGGTATCCAAGTGTCCTTTCCTACAGCAGCAGCACGCAGTAACGCACAGGTGCGGTATGATAATGCAGCTACCCAACGCCCTTATTCATACAATTACCTCAAAGCCGTTGTTGCCAAGCAGTGGTACCGAGGAATCCGTGCTAACCGATTATAGGACGTCCCATGATGTTCACATTTTGCTGTCCGCATAATTATGCGCTTTTACGTATCCCCTATCATTACCCATGACCTTCACACCGTTCCCCACTTTTTAAGTTGGCCACTGACATTTCCAACAACTTACACCGGAATGCATTCATTATCAGAGTGTGGGTTTCCACGAAGCTTGCCATTCCACGGCAAAATCCCCTGGGCTCTCGCTTGAGATAACAGCTCTTTAAACGGCACATGGAACCAAGCTTCTAGCCTAGCGCCGCCAAATTATCTGCACTCAGCCCCCAGAGTAAGCTGTACAGCAAAGAAACAAGCGATAAGTAGCGGAGGTCCACAGGTTACTCAAAACAATTCCACCTACGGGACAACTGTTAACGAACATTCACAAGAACAACCTATGCAACGCGCACAAATTAATATAACCATATTTCGAAATGCGAAAACATCAGATCTCAGGCATAAATTTTATGCGGCTTAAACATACATATTTGAAGTGTTAATTGCTTTCAAGCAAATGCGGTGAGGAAAATTCCTGGAAGCAACATTCTCCTCGGCATGAGCCTTAATTGACATCAACCTAGGTATATATCCCTACGTACATTTAGGCACACATTCCTATATGGATGGCGGCAGCCGGTTTCCTCTTTGCCTGTCACTGTAGCTTCTATTGGACAGCGACAGGACGCTTGCGCCTACAGAGGGACCAGGAGTGCCTTGCGCTGCGCTACCCACAGATCCATCCACACACCCAATATCCAACGTAAACCAAAAGGTATAAGACCGGGAGGCACGCGGATGAGAGCCAGGCTGCAAAAGCGGAGCCGGCCCCCACTCCTTCACAGGCAAAGCCAAGCACGCTGTATTTGAGAAACCAAGTACACACAAACCGGAAGCTGGACCGTAGTCTGCTTCACACTGAGTGCACGGAAACTACTCTTCGAGCTTAGCATGACCACAAGGACCGTGCACCCCGTCCCCTTTAGCAACGACTAACTGTCTCCTGGAGCCAGTATGGACGAGGTAGTAAGTACTATAGAAATAAGCAATTGTCAACCTGCACATCAAGCGCAGCCACATCGGGGATGTTAAACAACGGTTAATAATTCGATGTGCCGAAAAGAAATAAAAGATATCAAATAAAGTAAATGTATATGATGTCATGATTACTGGCTAAAGTAGCACATGGA
This sequence comes from Dicrocoelium dendriticum, assembly GCA_944474145.2. Classification (NCBI taxonomy): domain Eukaryota; kingdom Metazoa; phylum Platyhelminthes; class Trematoda; order Plagiorchiida; family Dicrocoeliidae; genus Dicrocoelium; species Dicrocoelium dendriticum. The sequence goes on from CALYDF020000114.1 coordinate 46,835, forward strand.
AGAAATTGCTTAGAAGTAAATCCGCGATAAGTACAAAATATCTGAAGCTTATTTAAAAATGCTACGTGATATCATTACGCAAGTTTATCGCAATTAGCATGAGCGACGTGTGCAAGTTAAAAGGTTTTCAGGCACTCAGAACAAACCAACTAAGGTGGCATGAGTTTGCGTCACATTAAAAGGAATAGTTTAACTGTACGTTGATTTAGCACAACTGCTGCGAAGAAGCTTCATGAATGCAACGTCATATGTATGGACATACTTTTATATAAATGTATGCATGTTTGTACGCATTTATAAGCGTTTACAATTATATTTGCCTTTGAAATAACACCTCACAGCAACACGCACTAGTTATTTTAATGTTTTTTTTGCCGTTTCCTTATCTGCAACCTTCATCACTCATTCATATGACCATATGTCACTATCTTCACGAATACCATCAAACAGCTGCTCGTATTACCATCTTATTGACAATACCGAATTTCTTTGACACTACGACATTTAAGATATCTAACATGTGCTATGTCAATTTCTGTTTCCCCTATTCCAGCGTTACGAGCAGAGCACCTTTGGCAAACAACTGTTCCTTTACTTATGAGTAGAAGGATTATAGCGAGTATTTTTGTTCGTCGCAGTCAGCTGACAATTCAGAGCAGTCAACTGCCTATCCGGAAAAGCACCAGACGGCCATTTCGCTTTACTGGGGCTATACAGTGGTGCGCATCCTTCGGTCCTCTACGGAGGATCGAACCCATGACTGCTAGTGGCTTGTGCCAACTAGCCCGCTGCTTATGCAACTGAGCCATGGAGGACCTTTATATATATATATATATATATATATATATATATATATATATATATATATATATATATATATATATATATATAAACCGCGCAGGTGCAGGCGTCCTGTGGTTTGCCACCGTAACAGGCAAATCCGAAACCGGATGCCGCCAACCATATCGACCGCAAACGCATTTCCTTCGCTGCAGAACAGATGCTCTGACCAATCACCTGTACTTCAAAAATTCCCGGAGCGTCGTGTCCGCCAACGTCAAGCAATTAGACGTTGACAGTGCGATTATTGCACACAATATTCGAAATGAATAAGAATATTGCTAGCTCGGGAGGCTTGCTCAGCTGTTGTGGAGTTTTCCGAGAATGGGCAACTTGGTTCCAGACGTTTCGCCACAATATTATTTGTTGAAAAAAGAAGATATGGGGCTTTTCGAGACACAAGTATTTTGATTATTCTGTGCACGTCGTCAAATATGCTAAGCGGTAAATTATATACCATTATACGAAACGGTTTAAATGCATTGCAGTGATTTATCATTTTCCCGCTTCTAGGGACAGCATCCATGGTGGATGAGCGTATTTCCTTTCGACTTATCTTCAAGCAGCCATATCGGAACTTCTGAGCTATCCAGGAGGATCTAAATCTTTTTAGGTTGAAACGGCGACATCTGTTGTTCTTCGGACTGTTGTTACTTCGGAAGCACACAAAAGGGAAAAGGGCAGTTTATTCCAGAAGTATGCCGGTCCGGATACATTCCGTTTCTGTGCGTGCATTGCAAGCGATTGAATGCTCGTGAAAAGCGGTGAGAGTTGTGCATCCGCTTGACTATTTTTAAAACAGTTACCGGTGTTCCGATTGCATGGCACGGTTCTCCGTAATTTGGAAGAGAGGGTTTTTTGAGATTAAAGACGCTTGTCTGCGTCATTTGCACAATTTTTATATAGGGTGGAATTGGCTGTGTACCAAAAGTCGGCGACTAACGACGGAACAAGAAAGCATTGTGCTTAACATCCTCAAAGGCTTTTCGTCCGACGCAGGGGATGCGCGCACTTGTGTGTCCTCAGTATAACCTTCCTTTAACCAGGCGCGATTTGTGTGACGTGCGGCGGCGTCATCGCAACGTTGCTGTCATGGAGGTGAATAACGAGTGTGGGAAATGAGCTCCGGCACCTCCTTTTTGTTCATTCACGCATGCTGAAATTGGTGGGCAACTACTTTGAGATACTATTGAGATACTCTTCCTATCGAAGCAATTACGGCGGTTAAATCCCGTGGCATTGTATGTTCGTGGACCTCAGCGGCCTTGGTAAGGTTTCTTTTACGCTCTTTTGCCGAAGGATGCGGTGGCTAGCTAACAAAAGGAGATGAGAGGTATACTGGAGTTGGTACCTGAGGCTAAAAGTACGCAAATGCTGGATTTTGCCACCGCGCGGCGCAGGTAATGCTTTTCGCAATGCATTTTCCACAGCCAATATCGTTTTCGGATGAGGAGCTGGCGGTCCAATTTCGCCCTACCAGAGCCGGTTTTGTTGGGTCACGAGCCCAGACTGACAATGCCAAATCACTTCAGGTTGTCCCAAGCAATGTACGTAGCCTTTGAAACAAGCTGTGCATAGCCGGTGCCCCGTCGACGACTGCAGTCCAGATGTTATCGTAGTCACTGAAAAGTAGTTGCCCACCGACGTCATGGACAGTGAAGTATGCTTACTCGGCTACGCACTGCTGAGGTGTGACCGCACTTCTGATCAGGGCGGAGGTGGCTTGGCCTTGTACGTTAAAAGCACATACTGTCTTTAAGACGTATAAATAAATAACTATTTATTCTCGACTATGCGGGGCACGCCCATGGAGGCATGGTCAGATATGTACAGCTGCACAGACATTTTATGGCAACCGTAACAGTGACAGTAGTACATTATGTATATGTCCACGCTTGGAACTGTACAATGGTATAAACGAGAAATAACAATTTGGCTGTCATGAAACCGGGATCACGGCTAATAATAGATTAAGAACCCTAAACGACCAAGTGGAAAATAACTAAAGAGCACGTTCAAGAGAGATATGACAATGCAGTGAGATCGTGCACGAGTAACGCACAGGTCAACTGTGATATCGTAGAAAGCAAAAAGACGACAGTATACGCAGATGCAGAAGTTCCAGTGTAATGAACCTTTCTAGGATGGTGACGCTAGTTGACCAGCCAGTGTGAAGATATGGGCTGTAAATTATTCGGTGGCGAGTCACATAAGCCACGTTGCAGTGTTGTTAAACGGACATTTGTGGTTTTTTATAGGGAGGATGCTTGCCAGGCGAAAACCCACCACGTCCTGAAACACTGCCGTCAATCCATTGAATGGCAAGTTGTAACTGGCTATGTTTATGGTTGAACGTTTGTTTGCTCGGTTATTCGCAGTCAGGTTGCGTCCCATTTTTCTGCCGGCTGGTGCGATAGCCGGGTGCCAATTGTGTTTCTGAGTCCTGTCCTGTTCCCAATTGGTAGGTCGGGAACTAAACATTCCTTTTGAATATTATGTGCTTATCCTCTTCAGAACCACGTGAAGTCTCCGAGGGATATAAATTGTAATGTGTTGAATTGTTATTGTTGTTGAGGCACTTGCAATTAAGCTGTGTATTGCCTGCGCGTAACTTAACCTTGTGCTAGTCTAGAACCCCCTACAGCGTTGCTAATGCCTCGTTAGTTGCATCAGTGTGCACTCGGACACTAGGTGGTTAGTGATGGTGGAGTATAATTTTCCGGCTTTAACTGGCAGAACATCTTCTGCGACGCTGTTACTAGGTGTTTGGCTACCGAGCTTCGCCACGTGAATTTGCATGCTTCCTGGCACCAGCTTGTCCATCGGCCTACTAGCTTTTGGATAGTCAAAACCCGTCATCCCTACGCTTGTTTTTCGCTAAATTCATTGATTTTGGCACGGATATTGTGTACAACCACCACTGGGTGCCAGATGTCGCGCATGTCTCTCATGTAAGTGCGCCCTTAGTCGTCACAATAATGATAGTCCCGGCCGAGTTCCAAACATATGGCGCAGACTTACAGCCAATGAAAGCCAAGGCCGCAAAGTTGCCGTGTGTCTTCTTGGAAAATGCAGCCATGCAAACGGCCAGGGTTAGATTTAAAGCGTACTTGCGTGATCCTCTCCCCATATACCACAGTCTGGCAGGAGTAAAACTAAGGCAAAGCCACCTTGGTTTTATTCTGCTGCACGCCAACAACAACAGACGTGCCAGGTATTGGTGCAGTTATTTATTTACTTCTTTGTCTTGCACACTTAAGTGTTCCCGCAAGACACCATTTGCCTGCAGACAGAATCTACGAGGTGCACGTACACAGCCGGGCGTACAGCTTGCTTGCACAGACTCAGCAAAACCAAACCGCTTCTCCGCTTACGTTAAAAGGCGGAGCAACATGAAAACGTGCATCCCAGTGTTGTTTGCCCCTGGCGGCGCTGCTGCTGTCACAGGTCAAGGAAAATCTAATTTGCTTGGAGTACAGCATGGTGGGCTTTAGGTTAGATGGTCTCCGCTGCCGCGTATCACCTTGCACGCGAAACTTCCTGAGGGCTCCCAGTTGGAGGAAGTGTCGATAACCGGGACTCAAATGCTCCGGCTTCTAAGGGAATTAAATCCTAAACAAAGGTGCCTTTGGGGATGCTATTCATTACAAACTGTTGTACGAGTTAGCTGATGAAGTTGCCGGCCGGTTACGCAAGTTTCTGTAAAGTCTCTACGAGGTTGCTCTCTACCCACTAACTGGAAGGAGGCTGTTGTTTGTCCCAATGTTAAAAAGGTGATAGGCACCTTCGTGGTAACTATATACCGGTCAGTTTAAAAATCGTGCTGGCCAACCTGTTGAAAAACCTCGGAAAGGTGGTTCTCCAAGGACACTTGAGTACAGCTGAGTTGCTTAATTCTTCCCAGCACGGCTTTCGTAAGGGCTATACTTGCCATACTAATATCTTAACGGCGAGGGAACACAGTGCCGCAGCCGTTGCATGTGAGAAGGTGGTAGACGTGTTGTAACTTGACTTTTCCAATGCTGTTAACACCTTTCAACGGTCGCGTCTTCTGTACAAGCTAAAGTCCTACGGTAGTTCTGTATCAGCCTTACGATGCTGTTCAGCTTTCTTAATCGGAAGGCAAATATGTGAGGGGTCGGTTGAGGTCTGTGCTTCCGCCAGTGTGTTCTCAGTGGCGTTCCGCAAGCTTCAGTTTTAGATACCTTTCTCTGCACTTTATACATTAATGACCTACTTTATGAATTGGGGTGCCAGCCTCAAGGTTTGCGGATGATCTGAAACGCTGGTTCACGGTAGACGATCCGACTGTTCCACGGACAATACTGAAGGCGCAGGATAGACTTTGGGTCTGGTCCCTTTTGTGACAGTTGCCCGTTAAGTTAGCGCAAAGTTCACTTATACGCGTTGGTTTGAATAATGCGTGACGCGTTTTTTGCTTGGCGGCAACGAGGTACCCCGGGTTCCACTCCAAAGGGACTTCGGGGTTTGCTGTTATCAGACTTCAAGTTCAGGAAGCACTGGAAGAAAGTTGTTTAAAAAGCTTTCAACAGGTTGTGCACTATCCGCAGGTCATTCGAGATCATGAAGACCTTAATGTTTGTCAGACTATTTTCGGCTTTTGTAAAGCCGCACTTGGAATGCCGCGTTCAGGCTTGTCCTGCATGCCTGATACATGATATGATGGTAGTAGAACAAGTCCTGCGGTCGGGGAAGAAAATAGTGCACGGAATAACGTAGCTAACTTACCTGGAGAGGCTGCGTAAGCTGCATATGTTTTCTGTGTATTACAAGCGGCTTCGGCGCGGCTTGGTCCTTACATATCTCATAAAGATAAGTCAGATTGGTACTGAGTTGCCTAGACTATTTCGCCCAAGTCGAGCGCCAACTCTTCGTGGCCACTCATTAAAGTTGAACAAAATTCGTTGCGACAGAGTTAGGACAGCTTTTTGAGTAACTCGTAGGGTCATATGTTATTGTAATACACTGCTTGCAGACGTCATGATGGCGCTGATGGTGAAGTAGTTCGAGCATCGCTTTGGAGCTCTCGGACTGCAGTTTTAAGTTCTCCCCTTCAGGTCATAAAGGTTTGCTCGTGTACTACGGCCTGCGCTTCTTTGGCATATTTTAAGTTACATCTTAAGATTGCCTACGAAATTCGATGAGCTAGTATTGGCCACTGTTTCTTTTTGTTTACCAACCCTACTGTTTTATTTTATTCTTCACTTGGCCGAAAAGCTGGGTCTGCTGGTGCAGGGCACGTGGGCACGGGTTGGTTGACCAGGCGACTCTTGTGTGTTGATTTGGCTCTCCTTTAACACATCAATGCACTGGTTTCTTTGTCAGATAAATGTCTTTTTTAAGGTGCAACATTCGTGAGATTTTCCTACCGTCCCGAACTTACTTGAACTTGAACCTTTTCTGCCGGGTACACGTTAGGCGTGACATGCAGCGGCCTTGTGTCCACCTACCGTTCTTACCTTGAGATATAAAAGCGCTGTTTTACATGTTGCGCTTTTTGTTGTATACGCTCGACTGCGCGCCTTATCATCTGCTAATGGAGGGTATACCAGCGTGCAGCAGTGTATGCTTCCAGTACCTGCGTCGCAAGTAGACCACCTGGTTGCTTGGAGTGGAGGCTCATTTGCTGGGCCACAAGTTGTTATTTGGACTCGACAGCACTAATCGCGTTAAAAGAAGTGTAAGTATGTGAAGTAAACTTTAAGTGAGCGGTCAACTCTACTGCAACTGGTTCAGGGGATGATGCAGTGGTGCAGTGGAAGTTTGGAGGAGAGGGAACCGGTGAGTGCAGGAGAGTGGTTTGGTATGTGCGACGTTAAGCACCGTGTAACCGGTAGGGAGTTGAGTTTAACGAAAACGTCTTCAGTCGGCAGTACATGAGGCACAGTCTAAGATTTTGCATTTGCAGCGTGAATCCGGACGGCAGGTAGTAGGCAGTAAATGAAGAGCGCCGGGTTGCATGCAGCGTGTGCTCACAGAGAATGGCAACGCGTGCGGATGTCGCTTTACTCGTCAGTGACGCATTTCACGTGCACACATTGTGCCGGGTGCTAGCCTGCATGTATACAAGGAAGTGGTAGTGCACCTTGGTCGTCATTGGGTGTCGCCAACAAAAAATATTGGTGACGCTGACCTGTCGGAGTGCACGGATGGAACATTGCCGGTCATGCAGATGCCAACCCGTAGTGGAGTGGTGCATGATTGCTTTTGAAAAATTCGAATCGCTTTTGATATGTTTGGTGACGTGGAGGCGCATATGTGGTGTACGGGCACGGAAGAGTTCACCCGCACGATGGACGTGATGGCATACTTTCGGTGCTTCTAGTGAGTCACCGTAAGGTGGAAGTAGTTGACCGTTCATCCAATGTGCAACATTTGTGGCGGTTACTGTAGGAGCACCTGCCCATATTCCAACCTTTGTGTGCGGCATCCTCCGAAGCTGCTGCTTCGGTGGGGTCCCTGCACCTTTCTTCGTTGTTGAGGCATGCATCGGTGACCTACGGTAATCAAGCGTCCCGTTCAGCGCGGCAGGCACTGTGGGTTCGCAGATCGTTGAGGGTACCGGCAGGCATAATACAAGAAAATCACCTGCGGTACTTCGTGTGGTCGTCTTCGCGGTTAGCAGCAGCATGTCTAGCGGATTAAAAAGCTGTATGTCGAAAACTAGAAATTCCCCTCGGGAGCAGGGCGGCAGCGGCTAGGGTCCCCCTCGGCGCCGGAGGCGCCCCTCATATCCATCGGGTCCGGCGGGGGCGCCTGGACGCCACCGGCCGCCGTGGAGGCGTTCCCCCCCTCGAATGCGGTCTGCGGCGGGTCGGCGAGCGGGGCGGATCCGGGCGTCTTACCCGCGTGCCTCCCCGCCGCACTGCCTCCGACGCCTCGACGGAACTGAGGTCGGCCAGTCTCCCCCTCGGGGGCTGCCCCTCCCCGGGGGACGGCCCGGAGCCGTCAGACGGTCACGCGGTACGCGGCTCAGATGCTCAGGCCGCGCAACTCTGCGGGGGCCGTCGGGCAGCACGCGCAGCGCGGCGGACCGTGGCTCGGTAGGGGACACGCGAGTCTGGGGGGAGGGCGGGACGCCGCTCCTCGGGGGGGGGGTCCAGGTCGGAGGCGGGCGGGGCGCGGGGCGGGCAGGCGGCGGGCGACGTCGCTCTGTGGGCGCGCGGCCAGGGCGGCTCGCGATGCGTCGCCGCGCGCGCCTCGGACGAGTCCCCCTACTATTCCCCTCCCCCCCCCTCAGGCTTCGTCCGGCTCCGGCGCCGGCCCTGGTCGGCGGCGCCGCGACGGCGGGCCCGCCTCGGGAGCTCCGATGACCCGCGCCCTCGTCGGCGCGGGACTCGTCCAAAGGAGTCGGTCTGGCCTCGTCACGAACACGGGCGGTGAAGAGCTGCCGCCGGACAGAAGGCGAGGACAGTGGCCCACCGTCACGTGCCGCCGGGCTCGTACGAACGCTTGCAGGGCGGTCGAGGTCGCCGCGGGGTGCCCGCGGCCTCCAGCTCGCGGCCGGCCTGCAGGTCGGGCTGGGTCGGTCCGGGCGCCGGTTGGGCCTCGGGCCGGGTCCGCTTCTCGGCCGGGCCTCGTCGGGGGCGTTCGCGCCCCCGTCCTTGTGACTCCTCCCCTCGGGACGGCGCGGCGCCTCCGCGCGTCGCGATCCCCATCTCGTCCGCGCGGGCCGGCAGCTCGTCCGGAGTCGGCGGTCACCGGCGTTGACCGGCTCACGGCCGAGTTGGGCGGCTCGTGGTCGGCCGACCGTGGGAGCCAGGCGCGGCGGGGGCCCCTCGCGCGTCCGCCTCCCCCGCGCTGGCCGTCCGGAGGGTCGGATCGCGTTCGGGACTCGCTGGATCGCGTCCGAGCGAGGTTCCGGGGGCGTCACCGCCGCCGGCCCGCGTCGTCGGGGCGACTCACGTCGGAGCTCATCGGCCATGGCTCAGCCGGTGCGGGCCCGGACAGTCGGCCGCTCGTCGTTACCCCCCTCGGGGGCCTCGCTCGGCCGCGCACGGGGACGGAGAGTCGCCGCCGGACGGGGGGGCGGTCGGCCTCGGGTCGGAGAACCACGGCGCGGGCTCGGCGCAGGCGTACGTGGGGCGCGGGGGCGGGGTCGTGGGGCGAGCAGACGCCGAGGCGCGCGCTCGCACTCGGCGGGCTCGGCGTTCCTCGGCCACTGAAGGCTCCTGGGGCCCTCTGGACTCGACTCGGGTTCCCCCTCGGACACGGGGCCCTCGCGGGACGGAGGCGGGCAGTGTGCCCGAGCCCTCGCCTCGCAAGCCGTGCAGGGCAGCCGAGAATTCCCCTCCGCCCCCCTCCGTGCTCGGCGCGGGCCTCGGCCTCGAGGCCTCGGGTGCGGCTCACCCCACTCGTAAGCTCGTCTAGCCTCAGGCTCGGGCCCGGGCGCGGGGGGGCGGGCTCGCGGGCTCGTACCTCGCGCGGAACGGGTCGCTGTCGTAGTCGGGTCCGCACCGTCCGGGGCCCGTCGGGCGCCCCTCGCCTCGTCGAGGCCGAGAGTGAGACGGTCCGAAGCCAGAGGGGTGGCGACGGGAGGCCGCCGAGGGCGCGGGGGGGTCGAGTGTCCCCATCGGGCTCGGCTCGCGGGCTCGATCCGTCGCCATCTCCCTACTAGTAGGGTCGGTAGGGATCGTGCCAGTCTTCGGGTGGGGCCGGGGCGGACGTGCGGCGGGGGGTCGGGCGCCTCGTCGGCCGGGTCCGACTGGGACCTGAGGCTACCCTCGGGAAGGCGCGTCGGTCGGGCCGCTCCCTCGCGGACTCCGGGGGGCGGGCGCGGGCGCGGTGTCGTCACGAGTCGGGACGGTGCCCCTCGCGGACGGCGCCGGTCGGCACGGGGCAGCGGATCGCTCCCGCGCCGCAGCGACTCCGCGACGGCCGCCGGGCGCGGTCTCCTCGGGCTCTGGCGCCGGCCCGACCCCGGGGGCCGACTAGGGGCCGCGCGGGGCGTCGGGGCTACCGCGCTAGGCTCGCCGCTTCCCCCCCCATCGCTCGGGGGCTGGGCTGTCAAAATCGAGAGTCCGGCGGCTCGGCGGGGAGGCGTCCAGCCGCCTCTCAGGCAGCGTGCCGTGAGGGGGTTCCAGGCGGCGGGGGGGGCTAGACAGCTCCGGTCTCGGCGATGGGGCGCGTCCCTCAGCGGGTCGGGGTCCCCTCAGTGAAGTCAGCCGTGGCGCCAGCCACCGCGAAACGTCGGTCTTCAGCGGGTCCCTCCGTCCCCCCTCGGGGGGGGGGCAGATCAGAGGAATACGGTCCGCACATCCCCGCTCGTGGCGTCTCGGCCTGACGGCGTTGGCCCGGCGCCCGCGCCGGGCTCGCACACGGGCGCGCCCGCATGTGGCTGACCCTCAGTGGCGTTGGCGGCCGGACTCCGACGTGTCTCCGCCGTCGGGGGCGCCGCACTGCCGCTCGCGGGTGGGGGCCCCTCGTCGGGTCGCGCGGAGTGGTCGGGTAGGCGGCGCGCGGGCGGCGGGGGGGCGGATTCGCTGCGGCGCGCGCGCGGGGCAGCATCGCGGGGCGCCGGCCGTGGCCCTCGGAGCCGAAGACCGAGGGACGGGAGTAGGCGGCCCTCCGCAGGGTCCCCTCGAGCGCCCTCCGCTTCCGGGGCTCGGGCGCGCTCTGTCCGCTAGATGCGGCTCGCGCGAACGGCGCCCTCACGGATCGGCATTTCGGCGTCCCCCTCGGGGTACGGGGAGGTGGAGTCTGTGTTACGCCTGCCGGCTGGCCTCCGACGTCGGCGGTCGGCGGGCATCAGGGCCCGGCCCCACGTCGAGAGGAGCGGTCGCCCGGCCGGCGCCGCGGCTCAGGGCTCGGGGGCCGCCGGGCGCCGTCGGTCCTCCCCCGCCCTCGGTGGACTCGTCGCTCGCTCGTGCACCGCCCTCGCGGAGGCCCCCCTGACGTCGGCTTCCGCAGGCGCACTCGCCCTACCTGCGGCGGCGGGGCCGACGCCAAATGGCTGGCGGGCGCGCGACCGCTCAGCGGCTCCGGTCGGCAGGAGCCCGCGATGCTCGCCGACGTCTTGCGGGTGGTCTGGGATGGAAAGGCCCAGCCTCCCTTTCCCGCCTCGCGGCAGTCGCCGAGTGTCGTCGGCGCTGTCCGCAGTCGGCCAGCTTCCCGTCGGGGGGAGTCGAGGCGGAGGCGGCAGGTCGCGCTCGGGCCGATCCCCCACAGTGACCCCCTCGGTCGGCGGGAACTGAGGGTGCGAGTCGGGCCGAGGCGGGGGCAGCGCTGTTTCAAAATTTCCCCCTCTGGTGGCTCTGTGGAGGACGCAGGGCGCCCTCAGGGCATTGCGCGACAACACTTCCGTCTGGCTGCGGGTGCTCCGGGGGGGAGAGCTCGGAGGCCTGCAGCTCGTGGCGAGTAGTGGAACCGGGAAGGGCGAGTGCTCGATGCAGGTCAGTTCGGGGCGACGCGGCATGGCCCCTCGCTGCGGCGACCGGAGCCGCCGGGGGGGGGCCGGCGCGCGTGGCGGCGGGAGTGGGGCGCAGTCGGAGGGGCGCCGCCGCCGGTCTTTGGGGCGTCAAGCGCGGAGGCCTATTAGGGGAGGCGGGCACGGGGCGCTGGCATGGCAGCGCGCAGGCGGCCACCCTCGCTGCCTCGTCGCGTGCCGACGTGCGCTCCCGCGGGTCCGGGTTCGGCAGGACGGGGCGAATGTAGGCCCAGTCGGGCGCAGGCGGGCCGGTGAAAGCCACAACGCTCGGCGGATCTGAGGGCCGAGAAGCTCCGAGGAGCTCTCGGGTCCGACTAACGGGGAGGCGTCGTCGGTCGGGGTGCGCGCCGGCGCAAGCGGCGAGTCGCTGGTTCGGTCGCGGTCGGGTCCGGGATCGGTTCGGGCTGTCGTGCGCTGAGGGGCGGCGCCCCTGCTCGCGGGTGCGGGCTGCGCGCGCGGTCGTCGAGCGCCGCGTCCGCCCCCGCGCCGCCTCGGCGCCTCCGGCGTGGACGCGGCGGGCCCGCAAACGCTCATTCATCCGGCCGGTCGGGGAGCCCCCCCCCCCTCGCGAGTCGACGCTGCCCACAGGGGAGACGGCGGCGCCTGCTCGGCCTCGACTCGACGCATCCGGCGTCGGGTCGGGGGGGGGGTGAGAGCGGGGGCCGGCACCGGCCACCGCTGCCCGCGTGATCGCGCGCTCCGCCGGGACGCCGGGGCCGCGATCCAGGCGGGTCGTTCGAGGGGTACCGCAGGACCTCAGATGAATGCAGGCAGCGGCCTCCTCCGAGCGCCGGCGTCCGTGGCACCGGTCACGTCGGTTGGTCGGGCTCGTCTCATTCGCGCCGGTGGGTGGTCTGTCTGCGTTGGATGAGTGTGGACTCCGGGCGCCCCCTCTCCTCACGCCGTGCCGGGCACCAGGACTCGGGAGTCGCCACAAGCGGCGAGCCTCGGACTGCTCCCGCGGGAGGCCAGGGGGAGCGGCCTCGGGCGGGCGCGCCCAGCCGTGACGCCGCGTGGCCGCCGCCCGGCGCGGCTGGCTCGCGGAGGTCCCTCGGGGGTCGGTGCGGCGCCCTCGCGCGGCTCGGGCCGGTGGTAGCGGACGGGGGCCGGGTAACAAGTCGTTCGGCTCCTCGTGCCGGGGCGGGGGGGCCCCCTTCTGAGGCGAGGCCGGTCGAGGGACCTGGCGCAACGGACGGGTCAGGTGTCTCTGTTGTCGCGCAGAACGGCAGCTGTGGTGCCTGGCGTGGGTCGTTGGCGAGGATCGCGGGGGGGCGGCGACGGACGCTCGTTGGCAGATCGGCGCCGCGGCCGACCGGATCGGGCGTCAAGTGCGCGGGTCCGGACCGGCCTCGGTAGGGGTTGCGCCGGGAGGGAGGCATTTTGGTCGCCATGCGACGGCAGGGGCCCCCTCGCCCCTCGGGGCCTGGCGCTGAGACGGCTCACTCGCCAGGAGAGCGCGACCCCTGCGATCAGTGGGACGCCTCCGCCGGCCTGCGAGGCCGCTCACGGGGTTCGAGCACCTCCCCTCGGGGATGCGCCGGGCAGGGAGGGTCCCCCCTCCGCGGCGCGGGAGCGCGACGTCAGCTCGAGCAGGCCGGTGCAGGCGCTGGCGGGGGTCGACGTCCCCTCGAGGCGCCCCTCGCGGACGCGGTCTCGGGCGCAGAGAGGTCGCTCACCCTGGGGGGTCCAAAAGAGTGCTCTGCGCTGTCGTAGCGTCTGAGAGGGGGGGGGAGGGGGTGGCCACCGCGGGGGTGGGGTGGTGGTGGTCGGGGGGGGGGGGGGGGGGGGTCGCGGGGGGGGGGGGTGAGGGGGGGAGACGGTCCCTGGGGGTCCGCGGCGAGGCGGCGGCCGCTGTTCGGGGGCGCCCGGGTCGGGGATGCGCACCAGGCGCGGGCCCCTCGCCGTCGCCTCGACTCTCGTCCGGGGTCGTGCGCCCTCGCCGGCCGCGCTCGTCGCAGGCTGGTATCTCGTGCCTCGGCACTGCTGGCGCCCTCCCGGCAGAATCAGCCGCGGGTTTGGCGAGCTCGTGTGCCCCTCGCGGGACGCTTGTGCTGGGTTGGAGGGGCGTGCGAGGCGCGTCCTGGCGGTATCGATCTCGGCAGTCTCCGGCGCGCCAGTCCGCGATCCACTCCGGCCAGTCTAGCAGCTGGCCTTCGCCTAGCGCGTCGCTGGGAGCGCCGGCCGGTCTCGCTGATTGGCGGGGCGTAGCGGGGCGTCACCGGGGCTGTGTCGCGTAGTTGCGGTCGCGCGGGGCCCCACTCGATTCGGGGCTCGGGCCCCTCGGTCCCCTCGCGGTGCGGGCTGACCGCTGAAGCGAGCCAGGGCGGTGCCCCTCGGGCGGGGGAGCTCTGGCGCTGGGGTCGCTCCGGTCGACCGGGTGAAGTCGGCTCCGCAGGTCGCGTCGCGCGGCGCGCGCGTGGCTTCTGCCCCCTCGGCGCATCGCGTCCTCCGACTCACTGCGGAGAGTGAGGGGATCGTGCTCGCGCGCACGTCCGCCCGCGACCGGTGGACAGGGCGCGGCGGAGGCATCTCCTGATCCGGACGTAGCCGGCTCCGCTGTCCCTCGGGCTCTCGGCCGCAGGCCGTCGCGGACCGCGTCCCCCTCGGTGGGGGGGGCGTGCGCGCGCGTTCTGGGCGTACGGGGCCACCCTGCTACGCCGCGAGGCTCCGCCGCAAGGTGATGGCGTGACGGAGGGTGCACGGGGTGCGGGCCGGACGGGCCGGCGCAGCCGTGGCAGCGTCGGATCCGGGCGAGGGCATGCGCGGCAAACGCGGCTCTGGGGGGCCTCCGAGCGGCCGTACGGGGGGCTGCGCGGCAGGCGCTCGCGCCTCTCGCCTCGTCAGGGAAAAGTCGACCCCGCGCGGCGCTCTCGGAGCCCCTCCGCGCGGGCTCTCGCGAGCCTTCTCAACGTCGCTCGCCGGCCCTCTCCCCTACGATCTGCAGCGTTCCCCCTCGCGCGGGCGCAGGGGTCGGGCTGGCAGGACTCACGGCGCGGGTTCCGGCGGCCGGCGGTCCGAGACTGCGCGGCGTCGGCTGTTACGGGGCGGGCGCGCGACGATGGCCCTCGTTGGGACGGGGGCCGTACGCGCTCCTCGTTCGGGCGTCGGTTGCTCGCAGGCCTCGACCGGGCGGAAAGAGCTCGCGGTCATGTCTGCCCCTCGATGGACGCTCTCCCCTCGACGACTCGGCCGCGCCCCCCTCGGCGCGCCCCGTCGGCGGTTCATGGTGGCCGCGTCCGCACACGCCCGGTTTCCCCCCCCTCGGGCTTCCGTCTGGTTACCGTGCGGGCTCCGGGGGGCGGCGCCTCGGGACAGACGTCGGCTAGCGATGTCGGCAGAGGCGGGCCGGGTTCAGGCCGGGTCCGATGCGGCGCCCGCGCGACCGGTGCGAACCCCCCCTTACGGGGGGGCAAACGTGTCGTCCCTCGAGCACGCGGGGGGACCCCTCGCAGCGTCGAACCGAGGGCGGTCGGAGGGCCCGGCCCTCGTGCTCGGCGGCCCCTCGTCATGCATCCCCCTCGGGCCGCGAGCTCGCACGTGCCCCCTCCCGCCGCGGACGCGGTCGCGGTCCGCGGCGGTCCGGGCGCAGCTGCAGGTTGGGTGAGTCCTGACGCCGGCCCGTCGGCGCGGGCGGCGGCGGGGGCCCCCCTCGCCACGCGGCCGCTCGGTCCCCCCGCCGGGGGATGGCGGGTCGCCGCGCGCCGCAGGGGGGGGCACAGGAGCGCCGCGTCTACGTGTCCCTCGGGGCCGGCCGCCCGTGTGGGCCCCTCGTGGATCAGCGGCCCCTTCGCAGTTACTCGCGGGCGCGCTCGCGTCACGTCCGGCTCCGGCCCGCCTCGCCCTCCGCAGAGCTACGTCGGTGGCAGAGGGCGTCGCCGGAAGGGTCCGGCCGAGGACTGTGGGCGCAGCAGGAGGCTTCGCACGAGGTCGGCTGGCGCGCGTAGCCCGGCTCGGCATCGGCAGGGCGCGCGGCGCGCGGGCACAGACGCGCGCGTGCCGGGTCCGACCGACCCGAGGGGGCTCTACGCCCTCCGTCGCGGGCTCAAGTGCGCGTCTACGGTCGGGACGCGGCCACCGGTGGGTGGCGTCACTACCTCGGCCGGGCGATGCCGAAGCACTGTCTCTGCCCCGCCTTCTACCCGTGGCGGCGACGGCTGCAGTGTCGCGGCCCTCAGCGCGGCAGACGGGCGGTTCGCGCGCCGGTCGTCCGCCGGGGGGGAGGCCACTCCATGCGGGTGCTGCTGGGTCGGCCCCCTCCGGGTCCCCTCGGCGTACGCCCCCTCACGGAGGGGCGCGCGAAGCAGTATCCGCCAGTCCGCGCCCTCCTCGCAGGTTCCAGTGGGCGGGCGTAGAGGACGGGAGTCGGACGCGCGGGGGGCAGGCGGGGATGGGCCCCTCGAACGTGAGGCGGGAGGCGGGGTGCAGCTTCGTGCCTTCCGCCCTGCCGGCCGATACCGACGCACCGGGCCGTCCGCGTTGTGCGGGTCCAACGTCGCAAAGTGCTGCGGCGGGACTCGGGGGGCTGCGTGTCACGCCCTCGGGGATGCGGACGGGGCACGCGGCGGCAGTTGGGGCCCCTCGGTGGTGGTGCTCTGGGGGCGCTCGCTCGCTCGGAGCTCCCCGGGGTCGGCGGGCGGGGGCGGCCGCACGGCGTGTGCGCGGGCCCCTCCCCCTCCGCCGGCTCCTCCCGGCCGCGGGCATCGGGGGACGGTCCCCTCGCCGGGGGGCCATCGCTCACGGCGAGCGGGCTGTGCGTCGGGAGGGCGGTCCAGGCCTCGTCAGGGGGCATCGCGCCTCGTAGGTCGAAGTCCGGGCAGCGAAGGCTCATGGCCGCAAGCGCTGAGGCAGCGCGGGGTGTGGGCCTGGGCCCCTCGGGGCCCGTCACGCGCGACCCCTCCCCCGATGCGCGAGAGGTCGGTCCCCCCTCCAGTCGCGTTGACCCTCGCTCGGGGCCGGGGGGCGGCCCCGACATGCGGACTGCCGCAGGATCCCCTCGTGACGCCGCGCACCCCCCCCCCCTCCCGTAGCGGGCGGGTCGTGCGGGGCTCGGCTCCATGCGCGGTTGCTAGCCAGGGTCCGTCAGGGGGCGGGCCAGCCCTGTCGGTGGGGGCTGGCGCCAGCCTCCGGATGGGCGGGCGCGCACGTACCATCGGAGGCATGCTCGAGACTCAGGGGCACGGTGGACGCTCGTGGTCGCGTGTGATCGCTGGGGGGGGCGGAGCGGCGCGGCGGCGCCTGTCCGGTTCCCCTCATGCGGGTGGGGGCGGCCCGGCTCGGCGGGCGTCGGCGAGGAGAGGGCACTCGGCGCACGCTCCGACCATCGCGGGGGCGTCGGGGTAAGGTCGGGGGATGAGGGGAGCGCGTCGCATTCCCACGTCTGGGCCGTCCGCCGATCGTCTGTGCGCGAGTTGGTGGCGCACGCTGATCGGTGTGCCCTCGCTTTGTCCGGTCAGCCTGGGGTACCAGCTGTGCCACGGCCTCTCGGGCCCACGCGTGTCGGGGGGGGGGGGCGGGGGGCGGGGGGTTCCATTCCCTCGGGCGCGCGGGGGGGGGAACCGGGAGGCCTCCGTCAGTCGGACTCCGGTCCGCGGCCGGCGGGGTCCCCCTACGGGGGGTGTGGGGGTGGGGGGGCGGGGCGGCCGCGGTGGGGGGGGGTTGTGGGGGGGGGGGTTGGACGGGGGGGGTTCGGTGGGGCGGCGGGGGGGGGCGGGCGCTCGCAGTCTGGCGTCCCGGGCGGCGACGGGCGATGACGGGCGAGGTGTCGTCGCCGGGCGACGCGGACTGCACCCTTCCCCTCCCGGCAGCCGGACCCCCCACGGAGGACTCGGGAGAGTGGGGGGGGGGGGGGGGGGGGGGGGCGGGGGGGGGGGGGGCGGGGGGGGGGGGGGGGGGGGGGGGGGGGGGGGGGGCGGGGGGGGGGGGCGGGGGGGGGGGGGGGGGGGGGGGGGGGGGGGGGGGGGGGGGGGGGCGGGGGGGGGGGGGGGGGGGGGGGGGGGGGGGGGGGGGGGGGGGGGGGGGGGGGGGGGGGGGGGGGGGGGGGGGGGGGGGGGGGGGCGGGGGGGGGCGGGGGGGGGGGGGGGGGGGGGGGGGGGGGGGGGGGGGCGGGGGGGGGGGGGGGGGGGGCGGCGGGGGGGGGGCGGGGGGGGGGGGGGGGGGGGCGGGGGGGGGGGGGGGGGGGGCGGGGGAGGGGGGGGGGGGGGGGCGGGGGGGGGGGGGGGGGGGGGCGGGGGGGGGGGCGGGGGGGGGGGGGGGGGGGGGGGGGGGGGGGGGGGGGGGGGGGGGGGGGCGGGGGGGGGGGGGGGGGGGGGGGGGGGGGGGGGGGGGGGAGGGGGGGGGGGGGGGGGGGGGGGGGGGGGGGGGGGGGGGGGGGGGGGCGGGTGGGGGGGGGGGGGGGGGGGGGGGGGGGGGGGGGGGGGGGGGGGGCGGGGGGTGGGGGGGGGGGGGGGGGGGGGGGGGGGGGGTGGGGGGGGGGGGGGGGGGGGGGGCGGGGGGGGGGGGGGGCGGGGGGGGGGGGGGGGGGGGGGGGGGGGGGGGGGGGGGGGAGGACGGTCCATGCGGGGGAGCCGGACCGCGCGGGGCCCCCATCGTCGAGCTCAGGACTGTGGGTTAGATCCGTGGCGGCCGCGGGGCCTGTCCGCTCAGGGGTCGGCGGGAGTCGCCGCCTCGGCGCGGGGCTCGGTCGGTTCCGCCGGAGGGGGGGCGAGTCCGGCTTCGGGCTGCTCGGGCGTGGGGGAGAGAAGCCTCAGGGGCGAAGTGCTGCGTGTCGGGACGGGACGCGCCCTGAGGAGGCGGCTGGTGGGGCGGTACAGACGGCGTGGGTGGCTGGGGTCCCCTCGACGCGGATTCCCCCTCGGGTCGCGCATTCCCCTCGACGGCCTCCAGCGGTCGGCGCGGTGGCGGTGGCTCGCTAAGGAGAGTGGTGGGCCGTCGGGAGGGTACTGGCGAGCCCACTCGGGCGAGCCCTCCTCCCTCCCCCTCGCGGCGGCTAGCTCGGGGTCATGTGCGGCTCAGCCCGCTGGCGCTGTGTCGCGCGTCGAGGGTGGCGGATAGGCTCCCCGGAGCGAGCGGCGGAGGCCACGCGGCAACTCGCGGGGGCAGGTCCGGGCGGTTTCCCCCCCTCCGAGGGGAGGGCCGGTGTGGTCGTACGGCGTCGACGGGGCGGGCGGACGCCGTATGCCGGCGTCCCTCTGGGGGCGGCGGGAGTTTCGCGAGGGTCGGCAAGGCGCGGGTCAGCAGGTTGGGCGTTGCCGCGCGCAGGAGGGTGGTCCGAACCAGCCCCCCGCACGTCTCGGGTGTCCCCCCACTGACTCGCGGATGGGGGTTCGCTCCGAGCTGGGCCGCGGAGAGTGTCGGTCGGCGGTCCATGACGCGCCGCCTCAGGGAGGGTCCGCGATGGGGCCACTTCGGGCGCTTGGGCGGATGCGGGTAGGTGACAGGGCCCTGGGGCGTGCCGACGCGTGACGCGTGGAGGGCGGGCGAGTGGGTAGGCGGGTGCGGTCCTGGCCGCACGGACGGGCGATGGGGGGAGCTCACACACATTCGGGTCAGTCGGAGGGGGGGGGGCGGGAGTCGAGTATCCCGGTCTCGGGGCGCCCCGGTCCGAGGACGCTGGGAGGGTCCATGGAGGGGAGCTCGCGATCTCCGTCCGCGCTGGGCGCGGACGGGTGGCATCGGTTCAAGGGACGGGCGCGGGCGCGGCTCTGGCGGCTCGCGCCGCGCTTCCCCCTCCGGGACATCGGCTTTCCCCTAGACGCTCCGACGTCCGCCGGCGCCCCTCGGGGTCGCGTCGTGCAGTGGAGCCCTCCGCGCTACGCGGTTTCGGGCCGCGGGGCGGCTCTCCGGGGGCGTCCTCGTGTCGCGCGACCTCGGGACGTTCCCCTCCCGGCGGCGCGATCGACGGGGTCGCGTGTCGGGCTGCTGGTGGGGACGGACGCTCGCGCGGGCTCGGTCGGTCCCGCTCGTCAGCCGGGTGTCTGGGAACCGGCCGGCTGGGGGGTCCATTCCCCCACAGGGGCGAGTTACAGCCGTCCTGGGTCGGGGTGAGCGCCGAGAGGCGGGCGTCACGGGACGTACGCTCGCAGCGCGGTGCGCCGCGCGCGCTTGCTCAGACGATGGAGCACGGGGCCTCGACTGCTAGGAAGGGCGCCGTGCGCGCGATCGCGACTGGTCGCTCGGGGCGAATGTTCCCGGGCTCGGGAACTCTGGGTCGGGGGGTGAACACGGCGGCCCAACATATATCCCCACGCGCGGCGGGTCTGGGCGGGGATGGGGGGGGGGTCCCGGGGGGTGAGAGGGCGGGGGGGGGTCGAGGGGGTGCGGTGCTCGGGCGGCTGGAGGGGTCGACGGGATGGGGGGGCTCGGTGTCGCGCCTCGGTGTGTGGGGAATACGCCCGGATCGGTGTCGGGGTGGGCGGCGTCGCCGCGCTTCGCCAGGGAGCCTGCGCGCGCGGCCCCCTCGCCGGGCACGGTCCCCAGCCTCGCGGTGTCGCGGCGGTGTGGGAGGCCCCCTCCGCCCGGAGCCGGACGTCGCGGACCTGGCTCAGGCCGGGGCGCCGCGGCCTACCCCACGGCGCGGCGCGGTGGCTCGCTCGCAGGGAGGTCCCCCCTCTTCCGCCGAGCGAACTGCCTTCGGCTGGTCCCCCCCGGGTCCCCCCTCCGCGGGTTTCTTCCTCCCCCTCGCTCGCCCTGAGCGGTTTGAGCGGGCCTCGGCGCTCATGGCGGCTCGAGGGGGTCCCCCTCCCCCTCCTCGCATCCGCGGTGCGCCCGCCTCCCGGTGCGCGGTCCCGGGGGGCCTGCCCGCGGGGCGAGTCAGGGCGGACGACGCGGGGACGCCGGGGAGCGACCGGGTGGTGCATAGTTCACTGGCCGCGGGGGCGAGGCAGCGGGGCGGGGAGGGCGGTTGAGGCCTCGGAGCTCCGGCATGGGTCGTGAGAAGGGCCTCCCCCCTCCGGCGCGCGGCGGGCCCGGGACAGGTCGTTCCGACGCGGGGGCTCCGCGTGGGCGGTCCCTCGTGGGCGGCGCTATGAGTTCGTGCCCTCGCGGCCTCCCCGGGAGGCGCGGCCCTCCGAACGGCGTCGCGGCCGCGTCTCTCCCCCTCGGGGGGGCGGGCCCGGCGCTGCGGGCCACGCGTAGTTAGTCGCCCCGGCGGGCCCCGCGCAACTACGTATCGTACAAGTAGGACGACGGGTGGTGCGGATGTGGCAGCGACATTTGCGCTCTGTCATCAGTAGCAGCACGACCCGCCGTGCTCCGACCAAGTCCATTGCATAACTTGCGATACATTTGAACGATGCTTTCAGCAAATTTGTGCAGCGCACCAAGGTGAGACTGCATACACATGTACGCACTACTGCAAGTGTTGAAGTTGGCATAAGGTACCTTGCCTTTCATTGAAGTTTCGATTCCCGGTATTTTAACTGGCGGAACGTAAACATGCCCTTCCGATTTCTCTTACAACTGGTGAGTGTCAACCTTACCCAATGTTATCGCTTTATCCATTGTTCCTTGCCATGTTTGTATGCAATATTAGGCTGCATTTCTTCCTTTCTCTATGTCGCTGCGGTTTCCACTTCAAGAGGTGTAAATTGACTTAAAACATACAGGCTTGAATCTTCCCGGCGTTACTTTGTAGGTCAACAAACGGACTGGGATTTGCCGCCTCCCCACGAGCACTTCAATGTCGTCCCTATCCACACTTTTGTTCAGGCTTTACGTTAGTGGATAACGTGCAGCTGAAAGTTCAGCAATGACGTCCAAATCAGCTACAAAACCGTTGAAAAATCGCAACGTTCGTTTGATTTCTCGGTTGCTAAGCCAAATCACATTATTTCGACCCGCCGTTATAGGCATTCCTGTTAAATAAATATGTAAATAAATAAAGCTTTTTTTCAACAAGGTGATGCACGCCTTTATAGGCATGATCAGTTTGACATAACGATGCGTGATCAAAGATGTGCAAAAATCGGATATGTTTGACATAGCAGTTTATTTTTTGTAGGGGGTGTATGTATGTGCTTGTGCGCGTATGTGTATGTAGCTGTGTATTTTGTGCTTGTAGTTGTGCTGCTCCAATCTTCCATGCTTGATATCGTCATCCATATGCGAGTAAGAGATTGGTGTCCGTGGGTTGGGTAGAATTATCCGGATATCCACTAGGCAGTGACTTTATTTTGTGGCGAGTTACGACCGCCACTTCACCGTGTTGTTAAGCAGACGTTTGTGGCCTTCTATAGGGAGAACGCTTGACAGGCGAAACCCACCGCGCCCTGGAACACTGCCGCAGAACTATTTGCTGGAACGGGTTAAACCCGAACCACCCAGCTGACACCACGAAGAGCTTGTTCGGCAAGCCAAATATGATTTAAGTGCTGCAAATCCAAAGCGTTATTCCCACGAGAATTTTGCTGGACTTGCTCATACTGCATTAGCATAGATTCTTTCAGTCATAAAGTTGACACTCACTATTCGCCTTCCTGAATTAATTAAAAGACTAAATCTCAATCCAACGAATTATCCAAAACATTCCGATGGGCCTCTTGCACTCCGACTTTGCGCGGTCCACTGAGATGCCACTGTTCAAGGTACGGCCAAGCTAAATGGCTTAAGGAAAAATATTGCTAAAGGTTTTCGGGTTTTTGGAGCACCCGCCGTGTGTCTTGCATTGCGACACGCAATCTCATTAGTGGCGGCGGTTGACTTGGAAGTCAGCCTCTGCCAAAATGTTTACTGGGACCGTCACCGAAGTGGAGGGTTTCGGTGTGGCTCTCTCCTATCCCTGCACTCCACGACCGAAGGTTTCGTCTTGGTTTAGACTCATCAGGTAGAGATAGTTGAGCTAGGATTGGAACCCGAGGCATAGTGCTCGGTGGATATCGCCATGATCACTAGGCCATTGAGTTCCGAGAGCAGTGTTTGACACAGGGGTTAGAAGTAGATTTTCGGGTTTTTCGGAGCACCCGCTGTGTGTCTTGGATTGCGACACGCACTCTCATTAATGGCGGCGGTTGACTTGGGAGTCAGACTCTGCCAATACGGTTAATGGGACCACCCCCGAAGTGCATGCTGCAATACAAGACACACGGCGGGTGCTCCAAAAATCCCGAAAATCTACTTCTAACCGCTGTGTCAAACACTGCTCGCGGATCTCATTGGCCTAGTGATCATGGCGATAGCCACCAAGCACTAGGCCTGGGGTTCCAATCCTAGCTCAGCTGTCTCTACCTGATGAGTGTAAACCAAGACGAAACCGTCGATTGTGGAGTGCAGGGATAGGAGAGAGCCACACCGAAACCCTCCACTTCGGTGACGGTCCCAGTGACCGTA
>CALYDF020000114.1:69936-86468 GCA_944474145.2 Dicrocoelium dendriticum
AGTTGAAATTAACCCCGAAGTAGTCACTAAGCTACTCCTCGAACTGGACCCGAACTCCTCCCCAGGCCCGGACGGATTGCATCCCAGCTTCCACAGAACGATAGCTGAGTACGTCACCGCCCCACTCTGCCAAGTGTTTCGGCAATCCCTAGAAGTCGGTTGCCTACCCACAGGCTGGAAAGCAGGTACCGTCCTGCCCAACTACGAGGGGTGAAACCAACAAGACCCAGCCAACTACCGGACAATATGTTTGACCTCAAGCAGTAACGATTTGCGTTCCGGGCTATCGTCTGCGGATAACGACGTCCGGTGGCTCGTTCCCATTCTTGCTATACGTTTGTCTTACAAGTGAAATACGCTTGAATACCGGTGTTTCAACGCACATTGGTAATAGAATTTGACGTCTGTCAAATTCCTTCACACATCCAAAGTGATTTGGATAGCGACACCTATCCACAAGACATCAAGCATGACGAGCAAGGTCCAGCGAGCTGCGACCTCCCGTGCGTCTAGCACTTTGGACGCTACTCTCGACAAAACGAGAGCAGCAGCAGCATCTAAGTGCCTGAGCTGCAGCAGAAATGTCACTTCTCGGTCTAAAGCGCTGCAGTGCGGTCTGTGCGAAGGATGGGCCCACATAACGTGCAGCGGCATTGAGCACGATCTTTATGAATGCCTGAAAAGAACGGCATCTTCCGCGCTAACATTCCACTGTGACAAATGCCGACTTATTGTTAACGATAAGTCCCTTCTGACGAATCTGACTTTGGCGAAAAAGACAGATAATAACGCCGCATTGGTTACGCCCGTACTACCGCCGGTGACTCCTCCATGCATCCATACTGTGCGCAATCGAAGCCGCTCCTCCTCCGCTTCATCAGCGGACACACCAATGCATAGTTCACAAGACAACCGAAAAAAGCCGTCTGTCGGCACTCCAACTGCAACTGCGACCTACGCAGCCGTGGCCAGCGCTGGCGCCGCAAAACCACCCGGCTGGGTCCAGGCCCCTAAAAAGAAAAGTTGTAAGGCGGTAAACAACAACAAATCGAAACCACCGTCTTCAGTGTCACAATTAAAGTCTGTGCTAAACAAGGTAACACGACTTGAGAAATTGCTAGCCGAGAAACCGGCCTTACCGAAACCGGTGAAGCCAAGCGATAGCAAGTCACCACGGGAACGGCTATGCAACGTCATGATTTTCCACGCACCTGAGTCGACTGATCCCAGTCCCCAGGTACGCTATGACCATGATGTGCAATTCTTGCAGTCTCTAACCGACAAACTACTGGATGTTGGCGAACCCGGATTACGAGTGAAACAAGTCACTCGTCTGGGGAAACAAGTTGATGGCAAGTGTCGGTCTCTGCGCATCGCGTTCGCCGACGAAACTGCCCCAAGGTTAGTACTGTCCCGCCTCGGTCGCCTAAAGGGGATGAAAATCCATGTCCGGCCAGACCTTGATCCCGCAGAACGAGAGCAGCTGAAGTCTGCCGTGTTCGAACTGAAACGACGCACGGACGCCGGTGAAACTAACCTGCGTATCGTAAATTTTCGCACAGTTGCCCGGATACCCCGAATCCGGGTAAACAGAGCAATGACGCTTCAAGCTCGCCCAGCGGTTCCTACCGCGGATTGCGTGTAGCGTTCATTAATGTATGCAGCTTAATGAACAAGCACGATGATCTGATCCGCTTCATTGCTTCACGTCGGCCAGATGTGGTTGGTTTGGCTGAGACGTGGTTGACATCTGAAGTGACAAGCGAAGAAATGGCGATCACGGACTATTCGTGCTTCCGCTGTGATCGACAGTCGAACAGCCGCGGTGGCGTCCCACTTTACCTCCGGTCCACCCTGTGCGGGAGACTCGTGAGCACCTACCGAAGTATTGACGATCTATGTGCGCAGCTGTGGTGTTCGATCCACCTACGACGCGGCGAACTGCTTGTGGGTGTGGCAAATCGTAGCCCACTGAGTAACGGATTGGATTGGCTCACACACGTCCAAAACCAAATGAGTCGCCCGCAGTTCCTGCTCACAGGCGACTTTAACCTTCCTCGAATCTTATGGCCTGAAGTTCAGCTTCTCCCTGGCCATAATGAAGTGGAGACAAGATTCGCTGAACTGGTACTGGAAACCGGAACGGTGCAGCACATCACGCAACCCACCCGCATAACCCCGCGCTCAATGCCATCATGCCAGGACCTGCTGCTAACCAGCTGCGAACAAACAGTGCATGACATACAAGTTCTTGAGCCCATGGCGGCCAGTGATCACTCGACAATTATGGCCACTATAGACCTGCAGCTTCCATGTGTGCGTCCAGTGGCGCCAACATACAACTATTGGAAAGCTGACTTCGATGGCCTCATTCTAGCTGCCAATCAGCTTGATTGGTCTATGCCACAGGATTCATCCGTTGAAACTCGCTGGGCAAACATTAAAGGGGCAGTGCACTCATTGTGTGCGCAATTTGTACCCCTCAAGACTCGGAAAGTTGGACCAATGAAACCCCATCGGTTTGACAAAGAGTATAACCGACTGTCTCGACAACGGCGTCGACTATGGAATGCGTTCCTCCTGTCTGGTTCTGCCGATGACTATGAGGCATACAAGCGACAACGAAACTTGTGCAACAGCACAAAGACGCGAAAACGCCGTCAGTTTGAGGAGCAGGTTGCTTGCTCAGCTAAAACTGCCCCGAAGCGCATATTTGCGTACGTGAAGCGACGCCTGAAGTCTGCAGGTGATGTGCCGGTGCTAGTGGGTTCGGACGGACAACCACTAAGTTCAAGCACCGAGCGTGCGTCCGCATTAGCGGCGCACTTCGCTTCTGTATTCGCAACTAACCAAACCTGCGCGCCAAGCTCTGCCGTCGCCGCACCGACTGAGCTAACTGACTTGATCTGCGACGTCGCGGAGGTACATGGGCTAGTCAGCTGCCTAGACAGCACGAAGCCAGCTGGACCGGATGGTCTCCATCCGCTGATCCTCAAGTCCTTGTCAGCTGTGATCTCACCTGCTGTAACCGACCTGTTCAACCGATCCCTGTCCATAGGCTGCGTGCCTTGTGACTGGAAATGCGCCGTTGTCAAACCGATTCCAAAAGGCGGTGACACACGCAAAGTGGAGAATTACCGCCCTATTTGTTTGACCGCAGTATTGTCGAAAGTTCTGGAGAAGATTGTGAAGAAGAGACTGCTCCAGCTACTGGAGACCAACTCTCTCCTGACGCCTGCACAGCATGGTTTCGTGAGAGGCCGCTCGTGCATCACTAACCTGCTACTAACATGGCATGAATGGTTGCAAACAGTAAACCAACGTAAGTCAGTCGACGTGGTATACGTCGATTTCAGTAAGGCATTCGACAGAGTGAATCACGAGATCCTCCTTCAGAAACTGAGGGAGTGCGGAATCGGAGGCTCGCTGCACCAATAGATCCGTGACTTCTTAGTTGGACGGAAGTGGAGGGTGCAAGTCGACAGCCACCTGACCGACTGGTACCCGTCGACGAGCGGCGTTCCTCAGGGGACGGTGCTTGGCCCCATTCTCTTCCTGATTCACATCAACGACGTGCCCAATCTCCTTCGGTCGTTGTGTGCCTTGTTCGCGGATGACCTGAAGCTATGGAGGGTGTTCCATACGTCGGACGACTTTGACATACTTCAGCAGGACCTCGACCGCCTCTCCATGTGGTCCGCCGAAGTAAGTTTGCCTATCAACTCGGCAAAATCGCTACTTCTGTGCCTCGGTAAAGGTGGAGCGGGCCGATCGTACACTCTCGACGGCCAAGTTCTACACTCGACGCATTGCGTCAGAGACCTTGGCGTTATACAACGTTACGACATGAAGTCACTGGACAACACGGACAATATGTATCGCACAGCATTGCGTTCGCTGTGGGCGCTGAAACGTAGCTTCTGCACCTGGTCGAAAGAGATTGCCACTCGTCTCTTCACATCCATTGTACGACCGGTGCTAGAATACGGCTCACCCGCCTACTGTCCGTTGACGAAAGGCGAGATACACAAGCTCGAAAGAGTACAACACATAGCCACACGGCTCATTCCCGGTCTTCAGGGTGTGCCGTATGAAGAAAGATGCAGACAATTGGGTCTGTATACTCTAGCCTACCGCCGCGTGCGAGTGGACCTCATCATGACCCATCGGGTATTGCATCTGGGTGCTTATCCGATGCTGAGGCCACTGCTCCATGTCCGTGCGTCAAGCAGCACACGAGGTCACCAGTACAAACTGGTAGTCCCTGACCTCAAGTGGGTAGCTCATCCCTTGTGTCTTGAGCGGCGAGTGGTGAACATGTGGAACCGTTTGCCCTCGCGGATAGTAGAAGCGAACTCGGTGTCGGAATTCAAACGATTCCTGGACGCGCACTTTGCGGATGCCAGATTCGACGAAGCCTTCACAGGAAACTGACGAAGGAATCGTTCAATGATTATAACCCATGGAGCCCGTTAATCCACTAACTGCAGCTTCCGAAACGATGCCCATCCGTAATAGGCGGCGGAGCTGGTGAAGGACTCCATGTGGTTCATCCAAGAATATATCGTAACTACATGGAGATTTTTTCTATGCTTGTAAATATTTTACTTTTTCACATGGGCTAGCTCACTACTACAGGTAACACTGTGTCAGTGGGACATGTCCTGCATTGAGATATAGCTACATAGATGTTCAACATCTTTCTCACTATCATGAAAGTAAAGTAAAGTAAAGCTTGTGCAAAACCACGGAACGAATAGTCAATTGCGCCCTGCAGCTACACTGTGCGAATCTTAACCTCATCTCAACTGCTCAATATGGCTTCCGGAGAGTACGCTCATGCATCTCTAACTTACTCAACGCCAGGGAAACATGGGCAGGAGCCATAGATGCCCGAAAACAGGTTGACGTAATATTCATTGACTTCAGCAAAGCCTTTGATAAGGTTCCACACGTACGCCTGCTACATAAACTCCAGGGAATTGGCATTACAGGAAATCTTCTCTCCTGGATTGCCGATTTCTTAAGAGGTAGGGCAGTGCGCGTACAAGTGAACTAAACCCTCTCCGCTCCAGTGCCTATGACTAGTGGCATCCCCCAAGGATCAGTGCTTGGACCGGAGCTCTTCAAACTGTACATTAACGATCTGCCCACTGCACTTCAAACCGACTGCTTGATCTACGCCGATGACCTCAAGCTATGATCAACAGTATGCAGCATTGAGGATGCGGACAGATTACAAGGGGCTCTAGACCAGCTACACGAATGGTCCATCAAATGGGAACTGCCAATAAACCGAGATAAATGCGCTGTTCTCCCAATGGGTAGTACTGAACCGTACGGTGCATAGCACATTGGTGAGTTTCTCCTCAAAAATACCACCCACGAGAGGGATCTCGGGGTTATCGTGACTCCTGACCTTAGAACGACGCAGGACACGTTGAAGAAAGTGGCCACTGGAAGGAGACTGGTGGGTGCCTTAAGAAGGTCATTCGCTCGAATGACTCCTGAGATTTTTCGACCTTTGTTCACTTCGTACGTCCGTCCAGTCTTAGAATATGGTCTTCCAGCTAGCCATCCGCTATCAAAGTTTGAATGCGCTCTGCTGGAAAAGGTTCAGAGACGTGCATCGAAAGCTGTTCTGGAGCTTCGTGATCTCCCGTACCCCATTCGACTCCAGCAGCTAAATCTGTTCTCCCTCGAGCTCCGACGTCGCCGGGGTGATCGCATCTACACTAGGCGCATCCTCCGAGGGGAACTTGGGAGTGAATTACAGCAATTCTTCCGGCCCAACACTGACTGTTCCACACGAGGTCACACATGGAAACTGCTTAAGCAAAGAAGACAGAATTCGCATGGACGTCACCCTATTCACTAGAGTGGTGAATGATTGGAACAGCCTACCGGAAGAAATTGCAGACGCTCCATCCGAGGAAAGTTTCAAGCGACTGATAGACAAACATTCGCTGAGAATGCTGGAATCTTGCGGCTGTCACTGCAATTGCGACGAACCCTCGAGGAACGTCGTAATGCAACGACACGCATCAAACCCAGTATGATACGGAATCGATGGGGCTGACAAGGGATTTCCTTCCTGCTCTCTACAACTCAATGAACACCCGTAAACCCACAAACCGGTACCTTTTCGATCATAGCACATTCAAATTTTGTAAGAAGGTAGGGGGCAAGTAGACATTATTCCAGAAGTGGGCGTACATGTGAAGTGAACAGCAGTCGGAAGATCCCCGGGGTCAGGCAAGAGAAGGTTCTGCGTATAGAGTGAAACATCCTGTAGGCCGCAGCGACCTTTTCCTGTAGCTTAGATTCGAGGTCAGACGAAGTTTGTAGCAGTCTGGAGATTCCCCGGTTTGCTTGTGTAAAATTCTAACCAAAATTCTATAATTGTACACTTAGGCAACCGGTGTGGTTTGTTGAACTGATTGCTGAGTTCGAATGCTTTACTTGCTCATCGCCATTTTTGCTTGGCGCTCGCTTCGGTTGCAACGCGCGACTGCTCTGTGTGCTGTGCTTGATCCGTTTCCCTAGCTAGAGCGTCCACGGTGTCGTTCGTTTATAGCTAGCTAACAGGGAATCTTTTGCTGAACCAATAAAAGTTTCCCTGCAACTCGATCCGTCTTCTCGAATCGCTCTCTGGGCTCCCGGAATAGGCAACCCTCTAAATTGGTGACCCCGGATCCGGAACAATCTCAACGCCGGATATTTCGAACTTTTCTCCGGTGAGCTCGTTCCATTTATTTTTCATATTTTCCGGTTTTATTTTTGCATACGGTAGCCTATTTTTTGCGTCATTTTTTAAGCCATGGAATCTGTAGACCATAAGGTAGAGTCTCTACTTAGTGTTGTATCTCTCTCAGTTCCACCTTTTTGGGACATGGATCCTGTTTTGTGGTTCGCTCATCTTGAGGCTGAGTTTTATAACCACAGAATCACTTCCGACTACGCGAAGTATTGCAAGCTCCTGTCCTATCTCCCCAAGGAGATATCAATGCAGGTTCGTGACGTCATCATTTCTCAGACCGATAACCGCTATGAGGCTCTCAAGGAGGCCACGATTAAGCGTGTTATGCCCTCTGAGAAAGTTCGCCTGCAGCAGCTTTTCAGGGATCTGCAGCTGGGCGACAAACTGCCCTCAACCCTGCTACGAGAGATGCAGCAACTCCTTGGTTCCTCAACCATGGACGAGACTTTACTTCGCGAACTATGGCTACAACGGCTACCGGAAAACACACAAGCGATTCTCGCTACAGTGAGCTCCGTTCCGCTCACTCAACTAGCAGACTTAGCGGATCGAGTTATTGAACGATCACAGCCACAAGCCGGCGCCAGCAAGATGAATGCCGTCGCGTCCCAGGGCACTTCTATCACTGACTTACAGTCAACTATAGAAGCCCTGCAAGCACAAGTTGCGACACTTAGTCGCCAGGTGCAACAGCTTACTATGACCCGTCGTCGTCCTAGCCGCTCAAAATCGCCCTCCAAACGTTCTCAGTCTAGCAACAGGCAAGTTAGCTGTTGGTATCATCAGCGCTTTGGTACCGCAGCTCATAAATGTGTAAAGCCTTGCAACTTCGCCGAGAAGCAGGGAAACCTCGGCCGGTCGGTAACGGCGACGGACGCGCCTGGCCAACACCAAAGTCGCCTCATCCGTGTTAGGGATTTAACTTCCGGCATCGAGTTTCTAGTCGACACTGGTGCCGAAGTTAGCGTCATACCCCGTAGCTCAGATGAGGTCGTCTCACCATCGCCGACCAAGCTGCGTGCCGCCAATGGCACACCAATCGCAACTTTCGGCGAAAAGCTGCTAACGCTCAATTTAGGCCTCCGGCGAACCTTTTCGCTGGCCTTTCATAATCGCTGCTGTGCCTTTCGCCATCATAGGCATAGACTTTCTTCAACGCTTCGATCTCATCGTCGACGCTAAAAGGAAGAAGCTTATCGACTCTAGGACACAGCTCAGTGTTATCGGGACTAGCGCCAACGTGGCTGCTATCACTCCCATTCGTGTCCTACCTCAAGCTTCACAGCCTTTTCTAGAACTTTTCAGCAAGCACCCTAAACTCGTTCGCGTCCTGAACGACTTGCCTCCTGTGACGTCGAACGTCATGCATTACATTTGCACTAAGGGCCCACCTGTTTCGGCCCGCCCTCGCCGACTAGCCCCGGACAAGCTCAAAGCTGCGAAGGCGGAATTCGAGCAAATGCTCGAACTGGGAATCATCCGCCCGTCTAAAAGTCCATGGGCATCACCATTACACATGGTGCCGAAGAAGTCCGGTGACTGGCGCCCTTGTGGTGACTACAGGGCACTTAACAAAGTTACCGTCCCGGATAAATACCCTATCCCGCACATGCACGACTTGACCTCAGCTCTAGCTGGCAAGTCTATCTTCAGCAAAGTCGACTTAGTTCGCGCCTATCATCAGATACCTGTCGCGCCAGATGACATTGCTAAAACAGCAGTCATCACGCCATTTGGCCTATTCGAGTACCTCAGAATGCCTTTCGGCCTCAGCAACGCTGCTCAAACTTTTCAGCGTTTCATTCATGAGGTAACGCGAGGACTCGAAGGCGTTTATCCTTATTTAGATGACATACTCATCGCCAGCTCTTCTGACGAGGAGCATCTTCGTCACCTCGACGCTCTCTTCCAGCGCTTAACACAGCATGGGGTTACCGTCAACCCCGATAAATGCGAGCTTGGCCAAAGCTCCATCGACTTTCTTGGCCACCGCATATCTGCCTCTGGTATCGAAGCCCTGCCAGACAAAATCCAGGCACTGAAGGACTATCCTGCTCCCAGTTCCTTCAAGCAGTTACGCCGATTCCTTGGCCTGGTTAACTATTATCGACGCTTTATCCCTAACTGCGCGAGCATTGTTCAACCAATGACTGACTTGCTCCGCGGTAAACAACGGCCTTTTCACTTTGCAGACGACGCTAAATTGTCTTTCGAGAAGCTCAAAGACGCTATCTCCAACATAGCGCTTCTCGCCCATCCAGACACATCTGCATCACTCTCCCTGACAACTGACGCATCAGACACTGCCGTCGGTGCAGTTCTTCAGCAACTCATCGACCATCGATGGATACCTCTAGGTTTCTTCTCAAAGCGCTTACAACCTGCCGAATCGCGATACAGCACCTTCGGTAGGGAACTGTTAGCTATCTACCTAGGTATCCGACATTTCCGTCACTACCTCGAAGGTCGACATTTCACCGTCTTCACCGACCACAAGCCATTGATCTACGCAATCAATGGCGCAACGGACAAGTACTCGCCGCGGGAAACTAGACACCTAGACTACGTTTCTCAGTTTACGACAGACGTACGTCATGTCTCAGGTGCTCTCAATCCCGTCGCGGATGCGCTTTCACGCATTCAGCAGATCAGCTTATCGCCTGGCACCAACATTGATCTAGCCGCTATGGCTGCTGCCCAACAAGCTGATCCCGACATAAGCAAGCCACGACGCAACACCACTGAGACGATCACCATTGATCGACTCAAGCCAGCATTCTTCGACAAGTCTGACTCGCCGGTGCAACAAGCACCTTCACAGCCTGTGCCATCACAGCTGGCACCGCAACCTCAGACGAGTCAGTCCGCTCCAGCAGAACCGACAACCACAACCGACAGCACTCCTACCCGCCCTACTCTCAATCGACGCGGTAGGAAGCTCAAGCCTACAGTTCGTTTTTCAGACTTTGTCAGCACTTACTATTTTACGTAGAACGTGCCTTAGAAATTTTCTGCTCTTACTAAACGTTTTTGAAAATCCACAAAAAAAGACCAAAACGTTTTGAAACTACCAAAAAAGAGCAAAACTTTTTGAAAACTCAAAAACAGCTTTGCACGTTTTTCGCTTTGCACTCTTTTGTGTATTGCTATGCATTTATGCTGCTTTTTCGTTTTGCTTTCCATATACACCCCGTCGGTTGGTTGCACCTCGGTTTCAATTTCCGCTGGATCCCAGCACGTCGACTGCAAGTAGAACGAACTTCCTGCTTAACTGCCTACGTGAACTTTACTAACTGTCCCCCCACAAACAGATTTCCGTTTCGACACCGTAGGGAGGACACGGGTGGGAGCCCGCTAGGGTCCGATTGCATGGTTCTCCCCCAGCAGCTGCATCGGGTTTCACAACCTGGTCTCGCAGAAGGCTGGCCGGCGACGGACAGTCCTCACGTAGATCGAAGGACTGCTTACACAGTCCCTTCTGGGAGAGGGCTATGTAGCAGTCTGGAGATTCCCCGGTTTGCTTGTGTAAAATTCTAACCAAAATTCTTTAATTGTACACTTAGGCAACCGGTGTGGTTTGTTGAACTGCTTGCTGAGTTCGAATGCTTTACTTGCTCATCGCCATTTTTGCTTGGCGCTCGCTTCGGTTGCAACGCGCGACTGCTCTGTGTGCTGTGCTTGATCCGTTTCCCTAGCTAGAGCGTCCACGGTGTCGTTCGTTTATAGCTAGCTAACAGGGAATCTTTTGCTGAACCAATAAAAGTTTCCCTGCAACTCGATCCGTCTTCTCGAATCGCTCTCTGGGCTCCCGGAATAGGCAACCCTCTAAACGTTCCATCCGCCACTGACGCGATTTTGAATGCGGGCTGTTGTCCATCAAGACAACTTGTTCTGCGTTCTCAAAAAGTAAGTTTTATTAGGTACTCGCGCAATGTGTTTGTAAAGAGATCAGCACCTCCGAAAATCCAAAAACTGATTTGTACCATGCCTAATTGCGAAGTTGAATAAAAATGGAAAGAGGAAATATAACAGTAAGCTGTTAAAAAGAAAATAGAATATAAAAATGGTTTATGGAAGTCCAATGCATGTATCGGAAAAAAGAAGGAAGTGGGAGAATGTACGGTAAATTGTCCAAGACACAGGATAATCCACCTACAACCTAAAACCGTGTGTACCGGGATAATACTGCCGAAAAAAAAACATTATTTCCAAGTGGCGGATAGGACGCTCCGGTTTTGCCCGGAGCGACCTTCTAACGGTAAGTGATTAAAGTGTTGACCGTGACGGATGCCTGGTACAGTCAGGGTAAACATGCTCATGCAGTTTAGATGTTGTATGGTCATGTAAATGGTTAGGGCAAGTTAAGGGTAATCTCCATATACCTTAAGGTTAAGGAATGAAGGCAGTGTAAGTGGTTAGTTTATTTGAGTTATTTAGCTTGTACATTTTGGCGCGTTTCGTGTCTCCGCCATTTCAGTTCAGTTCAGTTCAGATGGGGACTGGAACGATAGGAGAATCCCGTGAGTGTTCCATCTTGAGTGGATCGTTGGGCCAGGAATTGATGAAGTGCTCAGTTATTGATGGATCTAAAACGGAAACACCCGTATCGCACCCTGGCCAACCAGTTAATGCCCACGTTTCCTGCCCTAGCAGTCCCTGCTTTGGCAGTCACGTGAAATAAGCAAAGGATAGGAAGAGAAATCGAAGGTACAGAATAGGGAAGTGCACTTAAATAAGAAAATAATACCAATACGTGAAGAAAAGTAGAGAAAAGAAAATCGAAGTACGAAGATGCGTTACTCAGGAAAATGGAAAGGTTTCGTGTTGCCACCCAAGAGCGTCAAGTTGCCGCTCAAACCCCTTAACCGTAGATTCCCTGATAACACTTTCCGGAAGCATGTTCCAGCGGTCGATAACTCGGCGTGACAGCCGGATTTCCGCCCTAATCCGATCGGACCGCGGTTTGTCCAGCTTCAACGAATGACCGCGTAGAACAGACAATCTAGCGGGACTGAATAGCCAAGATAAATCTGGACCAACCTTCCCAGTCAAGATACGGTAGGTTAGGATTAGGTCTCCTCTAAGCCTTCGGTAGTGCATAGAATGCATTCCCAAACTAAGTAGACGCTCGGGGTACGTCCGTCCCCGTAATCCCTCGACTAACCTAGTACCCACTCGTAAAACCCTCTCCAGCTCCATTTTGTCCCGGACGAGGCAGGGCGGACAAGCCTGGACGCAGTATTCCAGATGAGGGCGAACGAAAGCCGAGAACAGCCTCGTAAAGATGCCGCCCGTCAAGACTCCGAAAGAACGTCGGATTAACCACAACATGCGGAAACCTCTGCTTGCGGCCTTCTTCCAGTTGTCGCCGGAGTGTAAAGCCGAAGAGTGTACGACGCCTAGGTCAAGCTGGCTAGATACACGGGGGAGTTCGACCCCACCGACCAAGTACTTCGCAGGAGGACAACCTCCTCCAATTCGAAGAACGGAGCACTTTGCCTGATTTATGGGCAGTAACCATAAAGTAGACCAGTCCCAAAGCTTATCCAATGCTCGCTGAATAGCTTCGGAACCCCCAGGAACATCAACAATGTTCCACAGCTTCAGGTCATCAGCAAATAGCAGCGATGGTACCTCAAGCTCCGTGGGTAGGTCATTCACATAGATAGAGAACAACAGCGGTCCAAGGACCGAGCCCTGCGGCACGCCGCTGAGGACAGATTGCCTAAATGATAGACCCCGGCCTACCCGTACACATTGTTCTCTACCCTCCAAGAAGGCAGTCACCCAATGAAGGGCGCGGCCAGATACCCCGTAGGAGGACAACTTTTGCGCGAGCCTCAAATGGGGTACCTTGTCAAATGCCTTCGAAAAGTCGACGAAAAGCACGTCCAGTGTGTGGCCGTTATCCACTGCATCCGCCCAATTTTCGCGAGCTACCAACAGATTCGTCAGACACGAAAATCCCTTCCGGAATCCGTGTTGTACATTGCTAAGTAGATTAAATCTACTTAGATGACTCTCCAATGAATCTCTCACCAGTTTCTCGAGGAGTTTGACTACTACACTCGTCAGACTAACTGGCCTGTAATTTGCAGGCAGACCCCTGTCCCCATGTTTAAAGATGGGACAGATGACAGCTTCCTTCCACTCGGAAGGCAATGCACAACTGTCAAGCGATTTCTGAAACACAATAGTGAGCGGTCCACTTAGTTCCGCAGCCAACTCATGCAACAGTTTCGGGTGAATTAAATCAGGCCCAGAGGCCTTAGAAGGGTTCAGCCCTTGTAACAGCCTACGAACTTCCGTCGCCGCTACAATAAATTCAGATAGTTCTGAACCCTCTGGGGTCCTGCAAACCAGCTCAACGCCTGTCAAAGAGGTTTCCCTTACAAACGCTGCCGCATATTGCCCACTGAGTACGCAGGCCTTGTCATAATCCGTATGCGCATGAGTACCGTCATCACGCATCAACACTGGAATTGACATGTTCGAAGCGCAGCGCCTTTTGACATAAGCGAAGAATCTTTTTGGATTCTCTGAAGCATCGTCCGCTAACCCTTTTTCAAAATTGAGCCGAGCATCCCTTAGGTGTTGCTTACACCTATTTCTAGCTTTACGGTACCTGTCATAAGTATCGGTGGACGGAGCGTCTCGGTAAGTCCGCCAACATCTAGACCTCTTTGTGAGCAGATGCCTGCCAGTGGGATCTATCCAGGGCGGCTGTGCTCGGGCCTCCTTTCTCCTTGTGACTGGTATGAAGGGAGCAGAGACCTCTGTGAGGTAGGACTTAAATTTATCCCAGGCAACCTGGACAGTATCGTCGTCTGAGATCTCACAATGGAAACCAGAAGCCTTGGCTCTCATTGATTGATAGTCTGCTTGCCATATGTTCGGGCGAGACTCAACCGTACTCTGGTAGCGTCTAGACAGAGTACAATTGAAGAGCAAACAAACATGATCACTGGAACCCAGTGGAGGTCCGTAAGTAATGTCATCAACAAAATCGAGTGACTTAGCGAATACAAGGTCCAAAATAGACGGCACTTGGGCGTCCATGTACCTAGTGGGGAGGTCAATGAACTGGTGCAAAGATACTTGGAGCGTAAGTTCAAGCAGATCAGCGCCAAATGTGCCTGACGCTGAGTCGCAAGAAAGATCTGCCCAGCAAATCTCTGGGAGGTTGAAGTCGCCCATCACCAAACACTTATTTGAGGACTGGGAGCGGATGAATTCAAGTACCTCTTTGGATACGCTCCCAGGGCTTCTATACACAATTACAACTGTAACCTGAGCCGAGGAGGTGCTAATAACAGCCGATAGAGCTTCAACAGTTTTGTCTGCCGACTGAAATAAGCAAGTCTTCAAATCGTCCAGTTTACAGCTCACATAAAGAGCGACGCCCCCTCCCTGTCGGCCAGCAGAGCGATCGCATCTAAATAGTGCGTAGCCAGGTAGATGTACTTCACCATCCGTGATGTCCTGAGACAGCCACGTTTCAGTGAATGCGAGTATATCGGGATGAGACCCATCTACAAGCAGACCTAACTCGTACACCTTATTCCTTAGGCTGCGCACATTACTTAGCACTATCTGAAGTTTTTCGTTAGATCCAGACCTGGGTCGTGCGCTACCAGTACTGGCACTGGTAGGGCGGAAAAGGACCGCCGGCTGACCACCCGAAAACCCACTAACCGGAGACCTTGTTCACCGGCCGCTCGCCTGCTTTTGAGGTCCTTGATGGCCTCCCTTAGCTTCAGCCTATCGGCTAGCGGAAGGTCCGGCTGAACGCTAATATTTGTACCTTTCAGCTTAAACGCAAACCGCATGAGAGCATTGCGTTCCTCCGGGGTAGAGAGTACCACACGAAGTAGCCGCGGTCGCGGGTTTGGTACGTTAACTGGGACGTTCCCCAGTCTAATTAGCTTCCTGACAGTAACGCCTGGAAAACCAGGCGGAAGAAGCTTCGTTACGCACATTTTAAACCATTGAAGGTCGTCCAATATGCGATCAGCGGTAAGGACAGCAGTAGATTCAGCCGCGTTACGGAATATAACGCTACTATCCGTGAAAGAATCGCCACGACGGGGTGTATTAACCCCACTGGTCTTTGATTCGGCACTCGGAGCAGGTGGCTTCACTACTGGTGATGGGACTGTCTTTAGCCCCTCCGATGATGTAGCAACGGCAGCGTATGTTTTTCGCTCCATTGTCGATGTCTTACTTTTGTTAGGGTCATCGATTTCACCGGAAGGCTTTATAGCAGATTTTATCTGCTTTTTCTTCTTGATAACAGGAGTAGGGTCCCGTGAGGCTTTTCCGCTTTGAGCAGAATCAAGCACACCTTCAGAATATGTCTTCTCGGTGAGAACCGAGATTTCCGGCAACTTCGGCTGATAAGTAGTGCGTGTTGTGATCTTCGCCTTCGCACAACCTTCAGACGGTTTGCCAAGTAACGACACTTGGCTTGTTTCCGGTGCCGAGACAACTTCTTGTTTAGCAGAGAGCTTACGAGGTTTCCTGGCTCTTCTTCGCTTAACTCGAAGTGACCCTTGAACCAGCAATTCGGCGTCGATCAGCGTAGGTGTAGATACGACGTCCGAAGCTGCTTCATTTTGGTGGTCGGTAGCCATCTGGACCGGTGACATAATGATAGGTGCCACAAGCTGATCATCGGTGTAAGCGATCAAATCTGCTTTGTTGGAGACCGGAAGCGTCGTCATAAGCAGATCCATCTTATAGCGAAGATCAGAGAGCATCGAGAACGAACGCTCTACATTTCGCAGCCGGGTCTCAAGAGATTCATCTCTCGTACGAAAGGCTGAGCGGCCTTGCCGGCGGCTGCAGCAATTGGCACAACTGAACAGCAACATTTCGCTAGAGGCCAGCGCTGCGTACTGTTCGGTATTTAGCTCCGTACAAAGCTGATGGTACCATCGGTTGCAGACATCGCATTGCATACCGCCTGAATCGTCAGTTACTGGTACATTGCAGCTTGGTCCGCCACATAGTGCGATAACCTCAGAATCCGAGCCATCAGGAACAACAGCCTCAGTGCATTGCGAGACCGACATAGCGGAAAACAGAGTGATTATAACACGTATGCAATAGATAAATGACCACAGTAAAAAGGCAAAAAACTGGGTGCAAAACGGGGTTAAAACTGGGAAAAACTGGAAAAATTACCAGTAAGCGCCAAAGACGCTTTGACCAGAACCACTTTAATCGATCCAAGATATCTTGGATCAGAGGAAATTTGACAATAGTCAAATTTCGTTTCAAGTGTTTATTCAAACACTGTTTTCCACGTTAATTCAACTAAAAATCTCGATCAGTATGGCACGCCAGAAAGTCAAGTTACCGCGTAGCACTCACAGTACACAGTCCAGGATGATACCGCAGCTTTTCGTTGCATGATAACTGGTGGTTACGAGGCAATTGAGGATTTCCAACGTCAATTGATGCGGTTCCAAAGAGAAACTGCAAGTTCGTTTTATAGGTGCACGGTGATTACTGCGGCGGTTCATAAGCAAAGGATTGGAAAATATCTCCCTGATGGTTTTGAGAGTAGGTACCAAATTGGTTGAGGGGTTACGGGGGCAATCGTACCCCGAGCGTCTATTTAGCTTGGGTATGTATTCAATGCACTACCGACGACTTCGAGGAGACCTAATATTTACTTACCGCATTTTAACAGGGAAGGTTGGACCGGACTTGAGCTGGCTAATTAGCCCGGCTAGGTTGCCTTGTCTTCGCGGTCATCCCATGAAGC
>CALYDF020000115.1:0-24979 GCA_944474145.2 Dicrocoelium dendriticum
AAAAGTTGAGGTCACCAACCGCACTACAGAAGCTAGAGACAATTCTGCCAATCTCCGTCACATATCGCGCAGGCGTGACATCACTCACCCTGAAGGGCAGAGTTTACAGTGCAGCCGTCCATTTAGCCCTCTTGTACGGTCGCGAAATCCCGCCCATCAGATCGACATCATCATGAACAGCGTTACATCGGCCTTTTGAACTGTTACTCCTTTGCCATACAACCATGGTGACTTAGAGAATGAGGAATAATACCAGAGAGAGAAGGGGACCTACCGGAAAATTTAAATGCCCTAAGCAAAGATTCAGGGTCATACACATTGACGACACCATGCCATCACAAATAGCTGGCTCTCGCGCGAAGGCAAGGCGGCATCAGCGAAGCAGCTTCCTTGCGGCTATCATTGCCCCGCGTCATAATCAGTCTTTACTCCGCAGATAACTCAGCACCAAATACACTTTAAATAGGCGGTCCGACTAAGAGACGGCGACAGACGCGCCACTAGTGTCGATTTCGAGCCATATCCTCTAAAACGTGTGAGGCAGGCACAAGTTGGGTCGCGTGGACTCCAACCAGGAGGGCGAAACGGACTATGTTCATCGTAGTGGTCAGTGATTTCATTTCCCGCTACTAAGTCCACTTTTGTCTACATCGGGCCTTTTCCCAACCTACATCTGGTTAACATGGTCCTCTTCAGTAAGCGGTGGCCGGGCGTACGTATTACTGCCTGTGCCAACACAGTTTAATCAATATCATTCGTTGTTGCACGGAACTGGCATGGTTATCACTGCCTAGCATCACCCTATGCATATCATATTTGCGGACACGCTGTGGCCATCCGACATTAAAAGTTCTCCGCAAACCGAGATGATCAAAGACTAGAAGGGGCCAAAGATGGAAGGGACCCACTTCCACTCTCATAGAACGGTCTTCGCTGTGGCCTTTTAACTACGGTCTTTAGACGGAGCGAAACCCCTTTCTGACGCCACATATGTCGCACGTTCAAAAAGCCAGTTCTAGCTTTTGCGGTATGTGAACTGACTACAGTTACTATGCATCCATCGTTGCTGATCCAGCTACCGAAGTAGGTGTAGTGGTCAACTACCTCGAGTTCCTCGCCATCAAGTGGCTGGTGATTCTGCAGCAACATTTTGAAGGTGCGACACGCATACCAAATAATGGTGCCATTCTAGAGAGGTTATTCAGGGTTGCTTGTGCCGCTCTAGCATCGTCAAAGAGCAGGACAATATCGTCCAGATAACCAAGATCAACTAGCTCTTTTCACTAGGCAGCACCTCGATGTCTGCATCGTGAGGTTTCGCAAGGGAACACTTCATGATGGAGTCCATGACAGAATTGGACAAAAATGAGGAAATTGGGCAACCCTGACAAACGCCACTTGTTATCGGAAAGATATCTGACGGGTCACCGTAGACCCTGACGTGGTCTATCGTGTTCGAATACAGGGCACGAAAAATTTTCACATGTTCCATGGAAACACCTTTTGCGTGCAAGTACTTCGAACCGAATGCGTCGATCGACTGTGTCGAATGCACTCTTGAAGTGGAGAAACAGTTCTTGTCGGTCTGCGGTACATGTGGTGCTGCTCTAGCACCTGCCTCAGGGTGAATATATGATCTATACAGCCCCATCTTGTGCGGAAGCCTGCCTACTCTTCCCTAATCCGCGACTCTCGCTCCGCAGTGAGTCAGCGAAAGAATTGAGGTCGGTAATTGTCACCACTGGTTAGCACAGCCGGTGCGACTGCCCTTCTGCTATATCGCTACTACAATTGATTCACTCCAGTTAGCTGGGATGGTCTCTGCATTCCAGACCTGTTCGACCAGGGAGGTCAGTGCTTTGAAGAGGACCTCAC
This sequence comes from Dicrocoelium dendriticum, assembly GCA_944474145.2. Taxonomy (NCBI): domain Eukaryota; kingdom Metazoa; phylum Platyhelminthes; class Trematoda; order Plagiorchiida; family Dicrocoeliidae; genus Dicrocoelium; species Dicrocoelium dendriticum. The sequence goes on from CALYDF020000115.1 coordinate 1,876, forward strand.
CACCATCCTTAAATAGCGCGGGTGCGAGCGAATCCAGACCAGCAACACGAAAACGATTAAGAGCTGCGATCGCGTTTCGGACCTCAGACTCCGACGGAGTCTATAAACTAACTGGCCATCGCTCGGCCTACGACACCTGAGTAAGAAGAGGTCCAGAACCAGGAGGACAACTGAACTGCTCTCGAAAGTGCTCCGTCCAACGAGCCATACGGCGCTCTTTATTATGAATCGAAACTCGCGCTGTCTCTGGTTGTTTCACGGACGCTTGGTTTCCTGGGATCACTGATGCAGATCAGTTGAAGAGCTTGAAATAATTGCCCACTGCTCCTGCTTCCTCTATTTCTTGAACCCAGCTGATCCGCTAGGCTTCCTTGTCAGCACGCAGGCTCCGCCTTATTTCGGGCCTAACAGTCCGTCTAGTTACATGGTGTTCAGAGCCAGTTTTGTTCCGGATTCCAACAAGTTCACCGACCTCGGATATTTGGTGACTGATGCAGTAACCATTGATAGTGTCTCATGCAGTGGCTCCTACATGGCGATCGAGATCTAATTCCATTGAACCGTCATTACGATAAGAGAGGGAAAGTTTGTAAGGCTTGAGTGATCGAAGCATGAGACCATTTCTCAATTTCCAATCGAGAGAAACGCTTGGTAAACCTCTCGGTGAAGTTCCTGGAAAAATGACAGTGTACCTAGACATGATCAGAGTAGACACAAGTACTCCAGGACGAGCGACAATCCAGGAAGGAACCACGCTACTCGTAACTTATGGCAATGTGATCTATTTGGGTCCATCACTGGCCAGCTACAGATGGGCGCCAAGCGGCACATCGGCACCCACTGTGTCTAAAAACGGTGCTACTAAGAAATAGCTGGTGTTCCGCACACAGTTGCAACAGACACGCCGTTGTCCGTCCGTCCGGAGTCAAGCTCAGATTACCAGCTGAGCTTCTGAAGAGCCCGGGCGACCTGTTTGCGCTTTCATATTTCCTGCAACGATATCTGCACTGGTAAAACTGAGAAGCAGCGTGTTCAATTCGTGGTAGGTATCCTTGGTAGCACTAGAACGGCAGTCGTTGGGTGCATAAGCAACTTGTACTACTCCGTGAATCCATTTTTGTTGATGTCGTCAAACGGGTTGCACACAAACGGCTGCTAACTGGAATCCAATTAACCAACGACGGCTGAAAACAACGCCTACTCCATCCTGACCATTGGTTGCCGCATCAACGTCTCCGCATGCGTGCAACCAATAGCGAGAGGATAATACGGGTGCGGTTGATTTAACAACCCCGTGAGGGTCATTGATCGTAGTTTCTGATACGCAACACACGTTACTACCTAGTATGTCCAATATGCATGTAAGTGCAGCCTATTGATCTATTCATCCCAGAGTGCGAACGTTGAACGCCGCTAAGGAAACGGGACAGGGTGGTCTTATGAGGGACTGTTGTCGATAGGCGTCCAGTGGGTGGTGCGGGTAGCCGCAGATGGTTCGACTCCAGTGGCATGACGACTGCCGTCGATTAAGTTGGGGATTATAGGAAGAAGGTTAGTAATGGGGTTGGGAGATTGAGAAAAACAGGTGGAAAAGAAAAGAGGGAGGCGATAGCGGTAGCAGGTTTTCGTTTATCCGCCTTGCTGTATGCAGCAGACAAGGCGACTCTTGCTAATCTGCGAGATGGTCGATGCAGGATGTGGTTGCATTTTGAAGTAGTCACGGTTGTACGTGGTCTGATATACTGTCACAACGCTTAAACCTAGACAGGAAAACGATCAGGATCTTCAACCAAGGATTTGGCTCAAAAGCCTGTCTGCAAGGCGACGGGGAAGTGGCGATGATTTAGTTTTACAGAAATGGAAGCCATACCATTTCCAACACCCAACATGGAGGATCAAAAGACTGACTTTGTTTGACTTCCGACCATTGATTAACTTGGTACAAGTAGCTCACAAGGGGCCCAACTGCACCTCCCCGTATAGCTCAATAGGTCGACGAGGTAGACAAATCGTCGCACCATGTTAAGGTCTAGTCACGTTTCGACAGACCTAAAGTGGCTTCTTACGCTCAATCCTCGCTGCCTTCGTAGCTTGGCGGGAACACCACGTGAGCAGTGGCGTGTTTGGCGTCGCGTATTTGGTGCGGGAAGAGTGAACCGCTATACGACGCATAAGGTTTCCATGGCTGGGCTACATGTTGCACATGTCGACACATGGACTTCCCTCGACGAGCGTCGTTTCTGCAACCTGGTTGTGGATGGAAGAATAGGAGAGGAGGCCAACCGATAACTTGGTCAGGAGTAATGAAGTCCGTCACTTGAATGTTGGCGTCGGTCGGTTTCTTCTGACTGCCAGGTTGGATACACTAGTTGGCATGGCAAAGACCGACCTCATTGGCGTTTGTGTTATGGGTTTGCTTGCACAGCAGCGGCTGTGACGTGTTTCCCGCGTTCAGCTAGCGTGTAGCGAATAAGTGAATGAAGCAGGTATTGTATTGGTCGCTGGTTAGCTTAGGATCAACACGAACCGACCACTCCCGAAAGAATTCGGTGGATCCTGAGATTTCCCGTAGTTCGCATTTCCTAACCCCCATCCCAGAAATTTCGAAGTGTTAATCCCAGGGGCTTTGGTGATATTCGTAGTTCGCAGCATAAGTCCAAAACAGCTTGTCTGCTTTGTTCCGTGCACTGAGGTGCGATGGATCCAGTTATCTTGTCTCACGTCATCATAGTACTACCGGTAGTGACTGCAACAATAATGAGGATAATAATAATAATAATAGTAAGGGGGAAAGGAAACCAGCTCAACGAATCTCTACCAATAAATTACACTTGCAAGCTGGACTCACCTAGCATGCAACTGTATCCGATGATGTATCCTACCGCTGCTGGTGTAGTCAGAGAGGACAAGAATCAACCTGTTCTACGTCGGAGTGGTCTCACCACAGTAGTTTTAAAACGTCCCAGTCCCGAATGTTTGTCGATCGAGATCTGAGTTTCGTCCAAGGCAGTTGTTGCTAGCAAGATGCGCGACCGTAATGATATCTGCCGTTGACCTGACCGAGTAATCTTTCCCCTTTGCCTTTTCGTCAACCTGCTTAGCACCTGGGACATTGTTTATTATTTTTTGACAGTAGAGTGCAATTTGTAAACGACATATGCCTAATACTTTTGCCCCCACATACCAAGGTCCTCAACTTCATGGCGTCTCGCAGCAAACGTAAGTCGCTCCCAAAATTATTTCTTTTGTAGCGAAAAAGATGAATAGAAGGCAGCAGAAGTACAAGGAAGTGGTTCACCATCGTGTCAGTTCCAAAACACCACCAGTTCAATATACTCGCCGACTGAAAACGAAAAAGCAGAAGAAACTTAAGCAAATCGGCTCCATCATTCGGAAACCCGGTATGTGTGGAATTACCACTTTTGTTAGTTTCAGGGACTTTTGATCGCCCACCCCTGGATGATTCACAGCACATTCCAGCCAGCTTTATCGAAATGCTTCAGCGTAAGGCACTTAAGGGCAAGCGTATGAGATCAGTCGTTCGAAGTGGTAGACGTCCAATTTCGAGATATGCGTTGAGTTTGTAGGCGTGGGTGACACTGTGGGAATGAAAAAACCTGTAGTCATCAACAAAATGCCCAAACAAGGTAAACATGAATCAGACGCCCATTACATTGGCCGTGTACACAGAGAAGTTGAGGAGGAACTCGCAAAAGTTCAGTTTGCAAAAGCTCAAAAGGTGGACAGATCGTTAAATATTAACGCTCTGCTTCTAGACCAGGCTTATACTCGATAAGCCTGTGAAGACCAAGAAGAAGGTCAAATCGATAAAGTATTCCTCCTCCATCTGATTTGTGCCGTTTCAACTAGACGATTGCGTGAGAGGAAAAAAGCTAAACAGGCACGGGCTTTGGAAAAGCGATCCACTGGCTACGAACACCTCAAGGGTTAGTCTCATTGTGCTCCGGTTTATCTAACTTTCAGATGAAATACGTTTCAACGAGGTTGTCACTGCTCCGCCGACCAATTTGACGAAGCCCAAGAAAGTCGGATCCACAACGTTACGCGGTGGTGCGCATCCCATCGACAAGTAAGCAGTCTCCTAACTCTGGTGTTACATTTCTGGACTGGTGTTCGTATGTTTTAATCACTCATGGTCGACAAGCAAGCACTGCAGTTGTTTTTTTTGCGTACATCACGGCACTTACACTTCACTCTTAAATAGAATTTTCATTTATTCTTGTTACAGAATATTACAAACTTGGTGACCTCTTTCATCTACCCACCGTCAGACAGCCAGATGACGTTGACCATGTTAATATACTCAAGACTCATTTTTGTACAACAATAAAGATGTATGATACAGATCCACACTGTAAATTCTCACATCCGCAATCGTACTCAATTAAGGAAGGTCAACATTGGCACAGTATTCCCCCTCGTCTGTTAGCTCAATCTTGCTACCCAGTGAGATTCCAGTAACGGAATACAAAACAATAGCGGTCTCCAAATTCATTTTGCTTTTATATATGAAAAATCACAAAATATGGTCACTGGCTGATTGCTGTACAATGTTCACCGATGAGGGGTTGGGAGAGCATGGCTTCGACACGATCGACGGTTACCGCCGGATGCTTACGCACGCCAGCTGCAAGGATGAAAAGAGGATAGGTGAACGTGTTTTATTTAGTCCGGGTGAGACTGTGCGGTGTTACGGTGGAAGAGAATAATCAAATCACAGAGGTTAACAAAATGAATTCGCGTTGATATTTCGATAACTGATTGCTTTGAAACCACCGCTGAGGTAGACACACTAGAGAATTCCATCACGAAGCAACTTTGAAAGTTTACCTCGTTCAATAGCTGTACTCATCCGAGACATAATGTACTAAATCAGCAGTTCTGGTGGATACTGAATTAGCGAAACAATAACAATATTCACCTGAACTACGTGTAGTATTGCATCTCGTCATGGATAAAGTTATCTACAAATTGCGACCATGAGGCATACCTTCGCTGAAACAATGCAGTGCGCATTCCATCCGACCCCTGTGGAACTAGAACACTTAACACTAACCTTACGGAATACTGAGAGACGCGACGGCCGACGTGACTGTTACTAGATGCGATATAATGCCGCTCACTATATACTAACTTGTCATGCAGAGAACAAACTAAGCTCCGAACAACGACTTGTCAGTTAATTTATGGCGTTATAAGCAGTCTGGTCTGACGATTCTATAAAGATGAGACGGCCATGTAACCCTTTTCTGGACGTGTGGTGGATACCTGTTGGAGTTTGGATGTTACGAATTACGACTTAAGCTACGAGGTCGTCGATATTCCGCTATCAAGTTGAAGCCACCTGTGTTCCCTTGGGTTAGCCAGAAAGTTCAGTTTCTCGCATACATGCGGGTGACACGCATTTGTGATCTTCAGATTTTGTGAACTTGTTCAATTGTGTTTGGGTTTAAAAGTTGACTCCGCTGCACCTGTGCATCTACTATTTCTGCATGATAACGCAGAATGATCAATTCGTGATATCAACAAATTGCCCACGGTGCATATATAGGTGGGTAGAGGTAAATCGAAACAGCATAACGCGCATGTAACTGGGGGACCGTCACGTCAAAAATGACGGATGGAGTCACTCATTTTCCCTATTTCTCACCGGTCTCATAAATCAGCTTGCAACAATGTCCTAGCCGTGGATGGAATAATGCAGAATTCGATAACCAATCAGTGATCATGTCACAAAGTGGGCCTCACTCACATCTTCAGAACGCGATCCTTGCCTCCGGATACAACGTACTGACCGTCAGGGCTCCAATCCAAGGCGTACACTGCATCCGCGTGTCCAGGAAGATCGTGTAGCAAATGACGCCGTCGCTGATGTGCGGCTTTTGTTTCCGATACCTTTCCGGCCACGTCGGAGGCAAAAATCTGTTTCTTCTTTTCTTTCGCTGGTACAGTGCTTGCCTCTTGGCCCCATCGTCGAACCTCGGCCAGAGACCATAACTTCAGGGTGGAATCCTTCGAGCACGATGTTAGTAGTCTGCTATCACTGGACCAGGAGACTAAATACACGTCCTGAACGTGGCCGAATAGAGTGGCCAAAAACCTATCAGCAAATGTGCAAAACAAAGAAAAACACAAAAGTTGGTAGTCTCAGTGAAAATGCGACTTGGTTATCATTTAGGATCATGTAAGGCAGCGTTGAGTGATCGACGTAACAAGTTCGGTGTCACGTGATTGAACTGCCTTGTCCAGTAACCATTCCCTGGTCTAAGAGTGCAACCACACTTGATATCATAATGCTTTTAGACTGCAAACTAGTTAGATGCATGAAGTGATTAGAGGGCGCTACAATTTATCACAACAAAACTCCAAATTCTGATGAGTGCTTTTGAGTTCCACTGAACTCCGTCTAGGGGGAAGTGTTGACGGCGTTTGATCGCATGACTTCCATCAAAACGAGAAAACAAGCGGATTGCGTTTCGAGAATTCTCTTCAAACATCCAAATAAGCCTAGACTACCGTTCCGTTGCATGTTGCTTTCATTTAACTCCTATAACAAGCATAGCTGAGGCTCCGCATTGGCTGGGGACTGTATCAGCCCACGTACAGAGAGCAAAAACAACAGACTAACTTATCATGGTTTTAGTACGTAGCCCATTTCGATAGGTCCAATGCAAACGCTGGAATGAACCGCTGGATCGAAATGAAAGGCAACGCGGTGTTAATCGAAGAACAGCGTAATGAGTATAAACTCCTGAAATGCAGATCTGTTGGATCACGATACATGGATAGCGCTGATAATCGGGAAGATCGGGCATTCACTTAGGTGCATTCGATCGGGGTTTCCACATCAGCATGGGCTTACCGGAAGTGAGATTGCAGGCGTGGACAATTTGGACTGTAAAAACAACCTACAGTCAATCATAAGATGCGAGGGTGCAACCCGCATGTGAACTCACTGGCCGGTGAGACCGTCCCAGACTTTGACCGAGTGGTCGAAACTGGCACTCGCAATCAAACGGGCATCAGGAGAGAACTTCACGTCATTCACCACCCCTTGATGACCGACCATCCGTGGCGCCAAAGGTTTCTTGTCCTGCTCGGGTTGCCAAAGCGATAGAGTACAGTCATCCGACCCGGCAACAAGACGCTCCGGACCAGAACCCTGAAATAAGATGTGGGGCAGGCCATATGTAAATATGTATGCATATACATATGCATAACTTTTACGATGGAAGAAGGCTTAGATGATGTCTCGGTAGCAGGATAACACAGAGGGAAGATGGATTTCCCGGAATAATGGACATCTCGTCACAATTTTTGCTCGTAAATACGAACTAAAAGATCCATTGAATGAATTCGACTGTGTGTAGCATCAGGCAATTGTGGGAATCAAAATATAAACTTCCGAGTAGAATCACGCGTTGACCTATGATATCACAGGTAACTGCGAAGGGAAGACTGATCGGACATAAGTGAAACAGACTTATTCGTGTGACAATCGGTAAAAACAACGGATGAGCAACGTTATGGTGGCGAGCGGCTGTTGCCCGCTTTCAACCATGAACAAACCGTGCATCAGTGTGGCGTGGTGATTTGCGTGCGCACCACTGTGACTCACGATCGGTGGCACTTTTTGCGAGCATTCGAGGTCAACTGTACCCAACTGACCAGTGATTGAAAGCTTGATAAACTGTCGTACTATTTACCACATTAAAAGCTAGAGAGAATGAAACGGCCAAGCACGCTTCAAGCCCAGTTGCAGCGTTGGTATAATGCGTCTACCACAAATGCGAAACGGTAAGAAGTCTGCTGGGTATAGCTTGCAGCTGCACCCCCCTAAACTCTGACATTCACAGGCAGGCAAAACTAGATTGTGGCCACTACGACCGAGAAACATACGGTAATATGCAACAATGACAGGTATTTACTGATGCACGAGACAGATCATTATGCGCAGCTACAGTCACACCCCCTTGTGAATTAGATATGGATTCAGTCGTGTTTGTGTTGTAAACATATTATATGACACAAGATCTGTGTTGGTGCTAGTAGCTGATAGGCTATTTCACAGAGCGGCATATTTGGTGAGGAATAAATGGAGACGAAAAGTTACCCTGAGCCTTGGCACAAATGGCGCACGGCTTTCGTGGCGAAGTACCCAAGTGGAATTATGTCGCAAGTCTAAGGTGGACAGACCGGATTAAGCATCCTGATGCGAAGGAGCATCAAGTGATGTATCAGTCGTCGCAACCAAAAAGGCTCGAGGTGAAGCTGCTGGTAACGTTGGCCGGCTTGCCGAACAACCTCTACGTGGTGCCATGTGGGTGGTTAGGGTTCGTCCAGCTCCAGCAAACGGTTCGGCGGCAGTGTTCCAAAAAGTGGTGTGTTCTCGCCTGGCAAGCGTTCTCCCTTTAAAGGCCGCATGTCCGTTCAACAACAATGCGATTCGCCATTAAATAAAGTCACTATCCCTTGCTTCACTCTGGTGGAACATTGTATTCCAGCAACGCGAAGCTCAAATTGTGGGGAGGATTGGGCTCCCGTACGAACTACGTAATTCGTCACCGGCTCCCAATGGGCGCAGTTCCCTGGATTCGCCCGGGTGCCTTGAGTATGCTATCCGACCAAAGGCTCGCGATAATGTCCCCTAAGTCAACACACTACCTGAGATTGGGAAACTGGGTTGTATCGTGCCCTCTGACGAAATCATGGACTTCTGTGTTGTATTCGGTTTTCTTTTTGTGACAACCGTACCTTTGATTTTTATGGTTTTGACGGTTCATTGTCTATCTGTAGGCTTGCATATATATGCGAGGGGTGTTCGAAAAGAAACGCTTGATATAACATCTTCATTGTCCATTGCACAAAATTTTTATGCACGTTCTCCCTCAAAGTAGTTCCATCTACTGGCAACACACCAAGCCCTATAGCGCTTCCATGTTTGGAAATCCTCCTGGAACGGGCTTTCTGGGATGACGCTCAGGTCTCTTGTCGCATTGTCCGGAAATGACGTCCTTTCAACGTGGTTTTAAGTTTGGGAAACAGGAAATGTCTGCAGGCGCTAGGTCCGGAGAATACGGTGGATGGGTCACAACGGGAGTGTGGTGTTTTGCTAGATAGCTACGGACAAGCAGCGACGCGTGAGCCGGCGCTTTGGCATGATGTGAAATCCAAGTTTGGTTTTCCCACAGTTCAGGCCTCCTCCTGCGCACAGCATCACTCAAACGCGATAGCATTTGATGGTATGATCCAACGCTGATGCTCACTTCGTCAGCAACTTCTTGAGCAGTTAAACGACGATTTTCAAGTATCACAGCAAGACCTCTGTCGTCACGGTCATTGTCTGTTAAAGTAGGTCGTCCAGACTTTGGATCATCACCGACCGACATTCTACCGTGTAGAAAACACTTAAACCTCTTATGGCACTGGGTGCGACATATATATATATATATATATATATATATATATATATATATATATATATATATATATATATATACACAAAAGTCTGCTAACAGACATAATGCCATCAGAAACCATGGGATTCAAACGAAGGTACATAAACGGCAAAATAAAACACAACACAACAATGTCCATGGTTTCCTCAGAGGGCGAGATACTACCCGATTGCCCAAGCCGAAGTAGGGTGTTGACTTAGGGGACACCACCCCGAGCATTTGGCTGAATAGCCTACCCGCAAGGCAGCGGAGCGAATTCAGGGAATCGCGCCCATTGGGAGCCGGTGACTGATTGCTCAGTTCATACGCCTTTCGTTTGTTCCTTTGTCAAACAGGGGCCCAATGCTCCCCAGAATTACAGCATAAACTTGCTGGAATACAATGCTTCGCCGGGATGAAACAAGGGGCAGTGACTTCATTTAGTGGCGAGTCACATCCGCCACGTCACAGTGTTTTTCAACGGACATATGTGGCTTTTTATAGGGAGAACGCTTGCCAGGCGAAAACCCACCACGTCCTGGAACACTGTCGCCGAACCATTTGCTGGAACGGGAAAATCCCGAACCACCCAGCTGGCACCACGAGAAGGTTGTTCGGCAAGCCACATGTAGTTCTCCCTGTACGCTTGGCTAGGCAACTGAAATGTATCTATAAAAGTTTTGCTAAGTTTGTAGCAAAATTCCGCACATACGCGTTATTCTTCAGGCTCTTTCATGGTCTCTTTGGCAGTTATCCGACGAACAGCTTGTGCACGTGCTCACTTCAGTAGCTGTAGTTCACCAACCAACAGTCAGAGCGAAATGCGGCAAATGCCAGTTTGTTGTCTAAGCAATCCATCACATGCGCTCAGCAGGCGCAGCGCGCTTCCTCTGTCGGTTACCATGCTGTTACTAAAATTCGCTTCCTTTTTGAATACCCTCGTATATATATATATATATATATATATATATATATATATGAGTAACGAGTGTTTCGGTTCGTACAGCTTCTGCGGTAACTGGTAAACCGTGGAATGCATCAGTTGACGTCAGGTTCAATCTCGACCGAGGCAATGATTGTGTCCTCATGTTCTTGCTGATGGGTATCAATTAGGCGTGACAGTGCATCCGCTTGGCCAATGGAAATTGTCGACTGGTAGTGAATCTCGAAATCGTACCCCATTAAGGTAAGAGCCCAGCGTTGTAGCCGGTTGGCTGTGTAGGCCGGGATGCCCTTTTTCTTACCAAAGATAGCCAGCAAGGGCTTGTGATCTGTCAGAAGCTTGAAGTGGCGGCCGTATAGCATTTTGTGGAATTTCTTGACCGCGTACACTGTGAACAATGCTTCTTTCTCAATCTGGCTGTAATTCTTCTCGGCCTTCGTAAGTGTTCTGGCGGCATGGGCGATTGCTTTCTGAGATCAATCGGTGTATTTGTGTGAAATTACTGCACCAATCCCATGGCTTGATGCATCTGTGGTCAGGACAATCTCTTTGGAAGGATCAAAATGAGTCAAAACAATTTTGAGGACAGCAGTGTCTTGCCCCGTTCGAAGGCATTCTTGCATTCAGATGTCCAGTTCCAAGTTTGGCCTTTGGCTAGTAGCTTGTTTAACGGGGCAGGCAGGCGGTGCATCTCAGGCAAGAATACGCTGTGGTGGCTGATGAGCCCATAAAAGTACCGCAAGGACTGTAGATTTGTTGGTGGAGGCATTTTTCTAATGGCTTTTGTGTTTTCCGGATCTGGTCTACGTCCATCCTTTTTGAGGATAAAACCGAGGTATTTGATAATCGGCGTGAAAAATGTGCATTTATCCTCACGGATAAGGAAACCGTATGACTGTATGCAACCAAGCACTTCATCCAGGCGGTTAAATAGTTCTTCTGGTGTTCGACCCATCACTATGATATCATCCAAATATGCAGAGGTTCCAGAAACTCCCGCTAGCATAGTATCCATCAACTGTTAGAAAGTGGCTGGCGCCGTTTTTACATCAAATGGCAAGTGGTTGTATTGGAATAGCCCACGATGAGTGTTGATCGTCAATAACTCCTTCGAGACTTCGTCAACATCCACTTGAAGGTAAGCATCGGATGGATCAATCTTAGCAAAGTACTTACCACCATTCAGCTTTGCAAAGATATCTTCCGGTACAGGTAATGGGTACTGGTGGTCGTCCAGCGCGGCGTTGAGGCCAGTTGAGAAGTCAGCGCAGGGGCGTACCTTTCCGTTTGCTTTCCTCACTGCGACAATAGGTGCGGCCCATGATGAGTAGTTGACGGCTGTGATGACTTCGGCACATTCCAGTCGATCGATTTCTTGCTCAACGTTTGACATGGCTGCTTATGGTACCGGTCTTTTAGCCTTGAACCCTGGTTTAGCACCTGGTCGCAAGCTCAGCGTTACCTTGAATTTCGTACAATGGCTCCAGCCATCCTGATAGACAAAGGCACATTTTCGCTTCAGAGTACGTGCCATGTCTTCGACGGACGTCGATGATGGGTCTGGGCTTGCGCGAACTCGGTTGCAGTTCTGGTTCAAGGGAATATCGAGGAGTTGCAACTTTTCAATCCAGTCGAGACCAAGAAGATTCGAAGTTGGCCAGTCTGAAATGTAACATCTTCCCGACTTTTCTACACCTTTGAAAGCAATCTTGCAATTGAGTACGCCCACTAAGTTTAACACACCGCCGGATGCATTATGTGCAACTTTCTGAGACTCGACCATCTTCGGCCTCTTTATATGATTCTGGAAATAATCGTGATGTTCGAGGCCGTGTCGAATTGCAGTTTCGTTTGGATCGCATTGATCAACACACTGATAAATCCTCTTCTCCGTTTACACTCGTTTTGGAATGCGGCAACTATGGACAGAGACTCTGCGTCACCCTTCTTAGAATTCCCCTACCGAAAAGACTTCACTTTCTTCGACCGGACCTGACTACAGCATTTCTCCTTATGCCCACGCTTATGGCACGTTTGACAAATATGATGTTTGAAGGGACAAAAGCGCGCGAAATGCCATTCGCCGCATGACCAGCATGATGTGGGCGGTATGTCCGTAGACCTCTTGAAGGGTTTGCTTCGGTTGCCGGTCCTGGTCTTTTTCATGAGTTGCACGGTATCTGGTGCTGCGACACCATTTCGTTCGACCATGGCAGTGTCGTGTTTTAGAGTGAGAGGCCGTTTGCATTCACTTACGAGGGCCTTCAGTGTCAGACCAGGATCCTGATCCAGCTTAGCTAAAAGCTGCGTGCGGATCTCAGCATCACTGGGGGATTGTAGAGCGCTGATGAAAATGAGACGCTTAAACTGATCGTCCGTTAAAGATCGTAGTTCGAAACGTTCACACTCACGGTTACTCATGTCTGCTAGGGCCCCAAAGTCGTCCGATTTCTGTCTGACAATTTTCAGACATTGATAGCGAATGTAATCACAACAGTCGATTAACTAGACATAGAGCCAGCATAAAACCATGGAGATAAGCAGATAAGCAAGATTCATCGCGTCATAATCATTGTGGCATGCTAGTTGAAGGTGAGCAACACACTTCAACTAATATGCCGCAGGAGGAATGGAACATTTTGATAAAAAGTGGAACACACGCCGCTTTTGCTCTTTTTTGTCGTTTTAATGATTGTAGTATTAAACATGTGAATCAATACAATACTGTACACAATTCTTCCACTGATTCCGGTTGCGGGCCATATCTTCAAGAGCGCTAAGCCATTGGCACTCCTCATCTTTGGGTCCCCATCCTGGAAGACGTACGGATCCAACAGCGGATAGACACGACGTCAGCGATTTCATGTGCTGCCGCCAAGTGAAAGGCTGACCACCACGCGGTCGCCTCCAGCCAGGTCCATGACCAGCGAATAGTGCGCGACGCGGTAGACGCTCAGATGTCATGCGTAGGACGTGACCGAGCCACCTCAACTGGCGAAACAAAATCAGTTTGTTGAAGGGAATACTCGCATTCCCCAAGATGGGACGTCGAACGTCATTACTATTAACTCGATGTTGCCACCAAACACGAGCGATCCTCCTTAAGCAACCGTTATCGAAGGCAGAAAGACGACGCATGTCTTCCACGCGAATCGGCCAGGACTCGCACCCATACAATAATACTGAGCGAACTGATGCGCTGTAAACGCGGTCCTTTTGTAAGAATGAGACGTCGCGACGACGCCACAAATGCCTCAGATTGGCAAATGCTGATCGAGCTTTAGCGATACGAAGAGAAACTTCTTTGTTGATAGTGCCGTCAACAGAAACACAGCTCCCGAGGTAGACGAAACTATCTACCTGTTCAAGTTGTGCACCTTCGAGAGCATTCGACAGAACGTCTTCGATTGCGAAGTTGAAGAGGAATGGGGACATAGGGCAGCTCTGTCGCACACCACTATTGACAGCGAATTGCGAGGAAAGCTTGCCATAGACCCTCACTCTGCCGGATGTATGAAGGTAAAGTACTCGTAAGATGGCGGTATATTTCTCTGGCACCTCGTTCTTTAGTAAGCAACGCCATAAAGCAGGTCGATCAACGGAGTCAAAAGCGACACGCATGTCTAGAAATGCAATGATAGTGGGCCTGTGATAAATGTCGCGATGTTCGAGGAGCTGGCGGAGCGTGAAGATTTGATCCACGCATCCGCGGCCAGGACGGAAACCAGCTTGTTTTTCACGGTAGTATGATTCACGTACTGGGGATAGCCTGCGAAGCAGAATGCATGCCAATAGCTTAGAGGCAACCGAAATAAGACTAATCCCGCGATGATTTACACATGAAGTGTGAGCGCCTTTCTTGAAAATCGGGGCAATTACTGATTCGCCCCAAGAGGAAGGCACTTTCTCTTCATGCCAAATTTTTGCGAACAGCACGGTCAGCTGGTTAATGATCGCCACACCGCCGTACTTGAATAGTTCCGGAGGAAGTCCGTCTAAGCCGGCAGCCTTGAAACGCTTCAAGCGTCGAATCTCGAGGCAGATCTGCTTCGCTGGGTGGATTCAGAGGGACGAGCCAGGGTGGACAACAACGTGTACTGCATGTACTGATGGATGGTGGAGGCCAGTTGAACTGCGAGTGAAAGTGCTCGGCCCAGTGGTCCATACGCCTCGGCTGGTGATCGGAGACTCATCCACCTCACAAGTGACCTCACTGACACCAGGCTTCCTGAGGCCAGTGGACCGAATGGGTTGGAAAAACCTGAGTGTTGCCAGAGAGGGCAGCGGTCTTCATCTCTAAAGCACGCTCAGACCACCATGTCTCGCGATCCTTGCGTACGCTTTGCTTGAGCAGCCGGTTGGCAGAATGGCGTTGCTCGTTGCAATCTGATTCCGCGGGAATATCTTTGCGGCGTGCGAACAGCTCCAGAGAACGAGCAGAAATCCAAGCCTTCGAGGAGCGTCGAGTTAGGCCGCAGCATGACTGTCCGGAAATGGTTATTTCCTTCCGTATACAAGTCCAGTGATAGCGAATACTAAAAGAGAATACCGACTCACCAAAAATTTACCTTCAGTTGCGATACTACTTCCTTAAACGTCAGATAATTCGGCTGTTTGGGCAGAATGAGGTCTATGAATCTTGAATGTTCACTTATTTCGAGCTTGTGGAGTAGCAATCGCACCTTCTAGGAGTCGTCCTGACGAATGAAGTCCGTCCAGAACATGTCTTCCCAGCGCTTGAATCACGCTTCGAAGGTGCATCCAGAATCCGCGTCATAATTGAATTTAGTGATCACATTCGTGAGAAGAGCAACAGAACTCGCCTGCATGTCCCGCGTCGCCCTTCCGAGATGCTCCGGTAGTCGTCTGCAAACTCGCAAGCGATTTGTGTCAGGATGTTTTCGATCATTGTCATGGTTTGTTGCCTCCCATTGAAAAGGGGGGCTTTGCTGTTGGTAAAAGCAGCTTTTGAAGATTAGTTCGGGCAGGAAAAATTCAAATCACCATTTCCGCCAATTTTCTACTGGCGCCATTTTTGTTATAATTTCTCCCTTAGAGACGCGAAATCCGAAATAATTAATCAATGTTAGCTGGCCTCCACAAAATTTCTAGCCAAATATATATTACTATTATATATATGATAGATATACCTGGTATATACTATATAGATATAGTAGGATATATATGGGGAGTCGGATGTGACACCCTTCTCCCCCTTGCTAAGATCCAGGACACCAATCCGCATGAGTCAGTGAACTGACCATGTGCTAGACCCGCTGCCTTTCGGGTGTACATTTAATCGAAGGCTTTGGCTGAGGACCGAGTCGTTCTCCTGTCAGGTGTGGGCGCCCTGCCAGTATCCTAGTCCATCCTCTTCGGAGGTTAGGAAGTGGTCGATGGCCCTCTTCCCGTAAAACCTAGCCATGGGAGACAACAGGTCTACGGGTTATAAGCTCACAGCTCGATTGGTGTAGTGCACGAGCGCCACGCATTTTCTCTGACGGTGGGAGGGCAACCTCAGGGTGTTCAACTGGTTTGCTACTGCCCGCCGTCAAGCCAGGCAGCCCCTAGTCAAATTGGTGCAAACCCGCCAAAAACTCACCTGCGTCTAGCCGTGGTCTGCAGTTGTATCCTACTACGGTCGCCAAAACATATATGAATCGTTTCCAGTACCTCCAAATGCTGCGGTGTGACTGGCCGTCAAGCAGATCCCAATCTGTCTCTGCAAATCACATTCCCGAGCAGGATCTGCTCCCCACTGCCTTAGTGGGTCATGCTATTGAGCCTAAAGGCTCCGGGCGGAGTCCTCAAGCAAACCTCCAAATACCCACTGCCTTGTGGTCAGGCTATCTGAGCCAAAGGCTCCGAGATGGAAGTCCCTCAAGCAAACCTCTTCGAAGCACAACGCCAACTCGCGTGCGATTGCCCACCAATGCAATCGTATGCCTGCCCGCAAAAGCACTCAGCATCAGGGTGCTGGAACGTGCGCACACTACTGGACCGGAACTCCAGTGAGCGCCCGAGCGACGCACTGCACTGGTCGCGATGGAACTGGCGCGCTACCACATCGATATTGCGGCGCTCAGTGAAACTCGGCTCGCTGAGCAAGGTAAGTTGCATGAAGCAGGTGCTGGCTACACATTCTACTGGGTGGGCAACGCCGCCTCAGCACCACGTGATCATGGGGTCGGATTTGCAATATCCGATCGCCTACATGGCCAGCTGGTGGTGAACCAACAGGCATCAGCGCGCGACTGATGACTGTTCGCCTACGACTCGGAAGAGGTAAGTTTGCCACTTTATAAGCACGTACGGTCCGACCATGTGTTATCCTGATGACACGCGTGATCAATTCTACACTCAGCTATCCTCCGTGATACGGTCTGTGCCGAGGAGCGACCGACTATTTCTGCTGGGTGATTTCAACGCGCGCGTTGGGCGTGATGCATCGGTGTGGACAGATGTTATCGGTCCGCATGGCATTGGTTCAGCTAAATGCGAAACGGTGACAGGCTGCTCCGCACTGTGTGCCACTTCACGGCCTTGGATCGACCCTAACACTCGATTTTGGCACTGAGTGCTGACGTGAATATAGCAACTTGGACGCAACCCACTGGAGTGGGTCACTCTCACACTGTCGACCTATGGCCTTCGAACGTCAGCGTGATATTGTGTTGAAGTGCGCATTGGACACGTTGTACTGCGTGGGGAGCTGAGGTGTGGCAACTTGACTCAAGTTGGTAGCGGACCAAGAACTGTACAGTATATTTTCGTAAATCCTATTGTATGCACTGCCCGCCGTGAATCGGCGTAATATTTAACATCTCATTCCCTCTGTAATGTGGAAAGGAGCTTACGAGCTGAGAAGGCGATCGCTGCACGCATGAGTGAATAGTGGACCTACAGAGCCCACCGTGTGCGACCTGTAGTCATCACATTTCGCGACCAAGGTTGACAACTGCCTGCCGGAGGAGGACCATCGGGCGGCGCAAACTGTAGAGCGCGTGATATGGTTTGATGACAACAATGCGACGATTGGCGCATTGGTGTCAGAGAAGAATGCAGCATTTGCTGCACATGTGGCAGACCCCAGTGACTTGGGGAAGAAGTGTGAGTTTCGCCGAATTCGACGGCGACTGACCTGAGAGCTCCGTCGCATAAAAATGCATGGTGGACGGAGAAGGCGAAGCAGATGGAATGCTACGCCGAACGCCGCCAACACAAGGAATTCTTTGACTCCTTGAAGGCGGTGTATGGACCGAGATTGGAGCCGCTGAGGACGCTGATCGATGGTAGTTCAGGCGCTACCTGCACACAGACTGCAGACATAATGCAGATCTGGCGGAAACACTTTGACTGTCTCTTGAACAACCGTTCAGAGATCGACTGGCCTACATTGAACGGCCTGAAGCAGCACGATGTGAAGGCGAGTCTGGCGGACACGCCGACACTGGATGAGACGCAGAGAGCACTTGCTCAGCTGCGAAACGGCAAGTGTGCCGGGGCCGACGGGATCCCGCCTGAAGTATTGAAACACGGCGGACCCGCGTTGTGGACTGCGCTGCACCACTTGGTGCAACGCGTATGGATTGAGGAGGAGGTGCCTCCTGAGCTGAAGGATGCCCTTGTGCTACCACTGTACAAGGGCAAAGGAAGCAAGCAATGTTGCACGAATTATCGTGGCATCAACTTGCTGAGTTGTGTGGGCAAGGTGATTGCCCGAATCCTGCTCAACCGCCTCGTCAGTCAGGTTGTGGAACCTAACGTGGCGGAAGAGCAGTGTGGATTCCGTTCGGGTCGCAGCACTATAGATATGGTGTTTGCGGCTCGTCAGTTGCAGGAGAAGTGCAGAGAACGACACCAGCCTTTGTACTCGCTTTTTGTTGAGTTCTCCAAGGCATTTGATACGGTGAACCGCGAGGCATTGTGGCTGGTGTTGGGTAAGTTTGGTTGCCCGCGTAAGTTTGTAAGTTTAATTGAATGTCTGCACAGTGGTATGCGGGCGAGGGTGCAGCTGAGTGGAGAGACCTCGGATGACTTTGTAGTTGTCTCTGGTGTGAAGCAAGGCTGTGTCTTAGCTCCTGCCCTGTTTATTATTTATCTTCATGCCATGATGTCTTGTGCTTTTGAATCGGCTTGTGCTTATGCGGTGTTCGTGTGGAGCACCGTATTGATAGTGGGTTGCTGAACATCAGAAATCACACTTGTAATCGCTGTAGCAAACGGAAGCATAAAGAGTCGTGTTGTCTGGCAAGTCATCGCATTTTGATACGAAAGAAGCGAGAAAACGCTTCACCGCCCAGACGCCCCAATATGATCAGATCTGTCACTGCTACTTCCAAAGTTGAGAAATCCAACAGACGTCAGTATACGACCGTGAAGATCAAAGGAATTCAAGTCGAGTTGCAGTCGTGATACGTGGTGCACTCTCAAACGTTCGTCACTGATAGAAACGCGTTAAACAGTACAGAATGCGTCAGCAGTCAGATCGAAATATCCGCACATGTTTCGTGACAGATAAGCCGGGGTTAGATTTGCTGGGTCTCGACTGGATGCAGAAGTTGGAATTGCTAGATCAGTCATTGAACAGCATTTGTCAGCAACCACTAATCAATCAAGTAGTACTATTATCACTTCCAAGCCGATGGGTTCAGAGTCACAGTCCAAAGATGAGACGATGGCAAAGGGAGAAAAACCGAGTAGATCGGGTCAATCATTACAACATCGGTGACACGAAGTACGTGAGAGATTTCCGTTGACCGAGGGGGCAGAAATGGTGGAGTCAATTACAAAGTAATGGTTGGAAACAAAAAACGGATCAGGCACGCAGATCAGCGGGAGCCGATCCATGGCAAGATTCAAGGGCGCACAGACAACATACAACGAAGACCGAACAGGAGAAAACCACCAAAGCAACTGATTGGTGTGAAGACCAAAAATCTGAATGGAAGTAAGTATACATCGGTGGGGAGGCAGCTTCAATTCGGAGGAGGAGGTATAACGGAAGCGAGACTGCTGACTACGATGGTGCACTCTAGCAGGCCGCAAGTCGTGACACCATCTCGAGACGTCTGTCTAGATGATACGGGTTGCACCCGACCGGCAGTAGCAGGGCCAAACAACGCCGGAAGCTGATGGAATCAAATCGCCATCATCGCATGGTTGCTATGGTGCGGACGTGATCCTACCTACAGTTAAATAGTGAAAACTGCTACCAGGGTCGAAACCGTTCAGACAAGAGAGGAGTCACCTCGGTGACAGACAGGCGACGTAAGAGTATGTGACCTATAAAATTAAGCATATTTTGTGTCTAATATGCTTCGGTCTAGCAGGCTCGGCGTTCTGATTTGCCCCGGCTGGGTTTGCGTAGCAGTGCATAGGGAAAAGCAGCGTTACAACATTATGGTATTGGGGCCGTTCAGAAAATTGAAAATTTGAAGAATACCGTACCCTGCAATCACAGTTAGACAGACTGGACGGTCATGTCGAAGCGTCGCCCGTCGTGACTCGGCTAATATTCAAGTGTCTGTTATCACTAGCTAATGAATTCAAGTAACTTGGTGGAGTGCATTGTTTTCGGGCGGCCAGCATCCAATATCTATCTGCTTCACAATTGGATAGTTTTACACATAGACGTTGAGTTGAACAGCTAGGATGTGATTCTTGAGTAGTCAGCACAAAATTCACCAATCGCGCACCGCACTACGAAAAATCAAATCATCGTAACTAATACACAATCTTAATGTTGTAGGCGAAGAATCTGATACCGTTGTTACTGATTGGAAATGTGTAAGTGTAATGGTGACCCAGTGATCATCTAAGAACCGACAACCAAGCATAATGTTAGGCAACTAAGTAGCAGATCCAGCGGCTACTTGTGTGACGCCCGATCGAACGCTTTTGTATGTCCAAGTAGTATGATTACATAACTTGTTTTGAGATTTTCGCAGCAGTCCTACGCGCAAGATAAAGTTCATCACCACACTTCTAGATAACATGTTAGACAGTTTGGTGAATAGCTTGATAATTAACGACCTGTCGGGGACAACCTTTATGATGAAGTATGATAAACTATTGCTTGTAAGTAGAAGGATTTTGGTGAGTATTTTTGTTCGTCGCAATCAGCCGACAATTCAGATAGGTCAACTACCTATCCGGGAAAGCACCAGACGGCTGTTTCGCTCTATTGGGACTCGTCAGTGATGCGCATCCTTCGGTCCTTTACGGAGGATCGAACCCATGATTGCTAGTGGCTTGTGCCAACTAGCCCGCAGCTTATGCAACTGCGCCATGAAGGACGGTAGCCGACCATCAAGAATTGTTAGCTTAACTGCGATATAGCCCGACCCATCCTCCACTGCCATGCAGATGACAGCGGTTGGCCTTCCGGCGTCAGGACGTCCCGGTTACGGCAGCTATGAATCGACATAGCATTTATGGAATCCGTAAGGGCGAATTTCTATTACTTATGAGTAGAAGGATTTTGGTGAGTATTTTTGTTCGTCGCAATCAGCCGACAATTCAGATAGGTCAACTACCTATCCGGAAGGCCAACCGCTGTCATCTGCATGGTTTCGCGTAATGTACTGTATAAAAAATCCGGGTACGGAGATGCAAAGGATTTTGTTTTCACCATCGGCAGCACCATGTTTGTAAAAATAAATGGGAAGATTTCGGGAAAAGCACCCGTAGAGAGTACTCGTTTAAGTAGAAATTCGTCATATCTAGACATACTCAGACAGCCATCACACGCTCGGAAAGGCACCGGACGCGCGTTTCATCCTTTCGGGAGTCGTCAGCAGTGTACATTCCACCGGACCCTGGTAAGGCTCGAACCCACATCTCGACTGTTGCTAGTCCGCAGCGTTATATCACATCTAGTAACTTATTCACGACGGTCGCTGCGGTCCCCTGTAGCTCAGTGGTCTCAACCACAGACTGGCAACAATGGAGATGCGGGTTCCAGCCATACCAGGGTCCGATGGAATGTGCACTGCTGACGATTCCTGAAAGGATGAAACGCGCGTTCATTGTTGTTCCGGGTGTGTGATGGCTGTCAGCGACGAATTTCTACTTATACAATTCAACTCTCCTCTGTACTCAGTACCTGTTTAGTGCAGCTGTTTATAGTGATGCTTTAGAAAAAGGGCAAATGGATTAAAATTCAAAATATGACGGCATGACAGAATGGACTAAAAGAAAGAAGGCAGGTGCTTTTGAAACAATGTACATTATCGTCGTCATCGTTATCATCAGCCTACAGCAATGATTTGGACCGAGGCTGTCGTACAACCATGATGAGTGAGGAATGTTAAGAGGGGAAAATAGTGGGAAGCTAATGAAAAACCTAAACGCCCTAAACAAACATTCAGGGTGAAGACGTCAACACCTTGTGTCAATAACATAGGGCCACAAACAGCCGACTATGGTGCGAAGAGAATAGCAGCGAATAGCCTTATGGGGACTTTGTTCTAGTTTCTTCATACACCTCGAGGCTTCACCCAACCAAGAGCAGTGCTGATGAACAACACACGTTGCCGACGAGCATTTGAAGAACGCGGGCGAACTAACGTAGGCGGTTCGAGCTCGACAGACAATACAGAAAGTGGGGGGGGGGGGAGGGGCGTTGCCTGACATTAACTGGAATTTCGCAAGAATGTTCGCAACAGCTCGTAGAGACAATGTCACCGATTCACATAGCAATACTGCTCGAACCGGTAAGCTAATATGTCAACAGAGCTTGGTAGGAGGAGTGAGCTGTTGAAAAGTCACATAGGCCTTACGGAGTAAAGGCTCTTCAGTGCTTTAAAAAATAGACATATATTGACCGTTTCGCCACCTCGCGTGAATATTCGGCGCTGGTGGGAACGCGTGACACATAGGCTCAAAAATGCATCAGTTCCCTGCGCAGTCACACGAGAAATGCTAACACAAGAGCTGAGTTTGAGTTGAGAAGTATTCTATTGTTCGTGTGGCCAGTGCCAAGCGGTCACATGACAGGATTCCCACTTCAGAATAGGAGAGGATTAAGTCATTTATGGTCTTACATGAAGAGGTTGAAGAAAAAGGGAGAATGGGTTTGGCTCGACGGACTCCGCATGTTGCGGTGAACTAAGGGGATAGTCTTTTCGAGACTCGTGCACGGCGCCAAAGTTGTGAGACAAGTATTCCCAGGGGAGAGAAATTCATCTTATCAAGTTGGTAAAGGTAGATAGCGCTGCAAAGTGACTCTATCAAATGGGTCAAATTTGAACACGAAAGCGGCGAGAATTACTATGGTAAGTCGTTAAAATATATGAACCACTTTGGCGTTTAGTGTAGTGTAAAACTTATGACCAGCAAACGCTATACTAGTAATAAAATTAATGTCCCAGCGATTCTCTCATCATAGTATATAGTCTATTTAATGTGCCTATGATGATTGACAACTGCCAGCCATAAAACGACTTCCCGGAAGGCCACCTATGGTCTAATGGGATAGCTAAGTCAACAAATGACCAATCACAAGGGAGGGAGTCAAATAGTTTAAGCAGAAGTTCATCACAACCATACTCTGTCAGTCGGACAACCGACCAGTAAATGCCCGGAGAAGCCCTGCACAGTTGTTTTATCCTTTCGGGAATTGTCAGTAGTGCGCATTCCATCATGACAATGTGAGGCTTGAACCGGCCACTTGACTGGTACCAGTGCGTCGTAAACGCCA
>CALYDF020000115.1:25479-68853 GCA_944474145.2 Dicrocoelium dendriticum
ATGTTTGTGTCTCCTATACTTCGGTCTAGCAGGCTCGGCGTTCTGATTTGCCCCGGCTGGGTTCGCGTGGCAGTGCAGAGGGAAAAGCAGCGTTACAACATTATGGTATTAGGCCCGTTCAGAAAATTGAGAATTTGAAGAACACCGTACCCTGCAATCACAATTAGCCAGACTGGAGTGTCATGTCGAAGCATCGCCCGTCGTGACTCGGCTAATATTCCAATGTCTGTTATCACTAGCTAATGAATTCAAGTAACTTGGTGGAGTACATTGTTTTCGGGCGGCCAGCATCCAATATCTATCTGGTTCACAATTGGATAGTTTTACACATAGACGTTGAGTTGAACAGCTAGGATGTGATTCTTGAGTTGTCAGCACAAAATTCACTAATCGCGTACCGCACTACGAAAAATCAAATCATCGTAACTAATACACAATCTTAATGTTGTAGGCGAAGAATCTGATACCGTTGTTACTGATTGGAAATGTGTAAGTGTAATGGTGACCAAGTGATCATCTAAGATCCGACAACCAAGCATAATGTTAGGCAACTAAGTAGCAGATCCAGCGGCTACTTGTGTGACGCCCGATCGAACGCTTTTGTATGTCCAAGTAGTATGACTACATAACTTGTTTTGAGATCTTCGCAGCAGTCCTACGCGCAAGATAAAGTTCATCACCACACTTCTAGATAACATGTTAGACAGTTTGGTGAATAGCTTGATAATTAACGACCTGTCGGGGACAACCTTTATGATGAAGTATGATAAACTATTGCTTGTAAGTAGAAGGATTTTGGTGAGTATTTTTGTTCGTCACAATCAGCCGACAATTCAGATAGGTCAACTACCTACCTGGGAAAGCACTAGACGACTGTTTCGCCATATTGGGACTCGTCAGTGGTGCGCATCCTTCGGTCCTCTACGGAGGATCGAATCCATGATTGCTAGTGGCTTGTGCCAACTAGCCCGCAGCTTATGCAACTGCGCCATGGAGGACGGTAGCCGACCATCAAGAATTGTTAGCTAACTGCGATATAGCCCGACCCATCCTCCACTGCCATGCAGATGACAGCGGTTGGCCTTCCGGCGTCAGGACTTCCCGGTTACGGCAGCTATGAATCGACATAGCATTTATGGAACCCGTAAGGGCGAATTTCTATTACTTATGAGTAGAAGGATTTTGGTGAGTATTTTTGTTCGTCGCAATCAGCCGACAATTCAGATAGGTCAACTACCTATCCGGAAGGCCAACCGCTGTCATCTGCATGGTCTCGCGTAATGTACTGTATAAAAAATCCGGGTACGGAGATGCAAAGGATTTTGTTTTCACCATCGGCAGCACCATGTTTGTAAAAATAAATGGGAAGATTTCGGAAAAACCACCCGTAGAGAGTACTCGTTTAAGTAGAACTTCGTCATATTTAGACATACTCAGACAGCCATCACACGCTCGGAAAGGCACGGGACGCGCGTTTCATCCTTTCGGGAGTCGTCAGCAGTGTACATTCCACCGGACTCTGGTAAGGCTCGAACCCACATCTCGACTGTTGCTAGTCCGCAGCGTTATATCACATCTAGTAACTTATTCACGACGGTCGCTGCCGTCCCCTGTAGCTCAGTGGTCTCAACCACAGACTGGCAACAATGGAGATGCGGGTTCCAGCCCTACCAGGGTCCGATGGAATGCGCACTACTGACGATTCCCGAAAGGATGAAACGCGCGTTCATTGTTGTTCCGGGTGTGTGATGGCTGTCAGTGACGAATTTCTACTTATACAATTCAACTCTCCTCTGTACTCAGTACCTGTTTAATGCAGCAGTTTATAGTGATGCTTTAGAAAAAGGGCAAATGGATTAAAATTCAAAATATGACGGCATGACAGAATGGACTAAAAGAAAGAAGGCAGGTGCTTTTGAAACAATGAACATTATCGTCGTCATCGTTATCATCAGCCTACAGCAATGATTTGGACCGAGGCTGTCGTACAACCATGATGAGTGAGGAATGTTAAGAGGGGAATATAGTGGGAAGCTAATGAAAAACCTAAACGCCCTAAATAAACATTCAGGGTGAAGGCGTCAACACCTTGTGTCAATAACATACGGCCACAAACAGCCGACTATGGTGCGAAGAGAATAGCAGCGAATAGCCTTATGGGGACTTTGTTCTAGTTTCTTCATACACCTCGAGGCTTCACCCAACCAAGAGCAGTACTGATGAACAACACACGTTGCCGACGAGCATTTGAAGAACGCGGGCGAACTAACGTAGGCGGTTCGAGCTCGACAGACAATACGGCGGGGGGGGGGGCGTTGCCTGACATTAACTGGAATTTCGCAAGAATTCCCACTCAATGTTCGCAACAGCTCGTAGAGCCAATGTCACCGATTCACATAGCAATACTGCTCGAACCGGTAAGCTAATATGTCAAAAGAGCTCGACAGGAGGAGTGAGCTGTTGAAAAGCCACATAGGCGTTACGGAGGAAAGGCTCTTCAGTGCTTTAAAAAACAGACATGTTGACCGTTTCGCCGCCTCGTGTGAATATTCGGCGCTGGTGGGAACGCGTGACACATCGGCTCAATACTGCATCAGTTCCCAGCGCATTCACACGAGAAATGCTAACATAAGAGATGAGTCCGAGTTGAGAAGTATGATATTGTTCGTGTAGCCAGCGCCAAGCGGTCACATGACAGGACTCCCACTTCAGAATAGGAGAGGATTGAGTCATTTATGGTCTTACATGAAGAGGTTGAAGAAAAAGGGTGAATGGGTTTGGCTCGACGGACTCCGCATGTTGCGGTGAACTAGGGGGATAGTCTTTTCGAGACCCGTGCACGGCCCCAAGGTTATGAGACAAGTATTCACAGGGGAGAGAAATTCATCTTATCAAGTTGGTAAAGGTAGATAGCGCTGCAAAGTGACTCTATCAAATGGGTCAAATTTGAACACCAAAGCGGCGAGAATTACTATGGTAAGTCGTTAAAATATATGAACCACTTTGGCGTTTAGTGTAGTGTAAAACTTATGACCAGCAAACGCTATACTAGTAATAAAATTGATGTCCCAGCGATTCTCTCATCATAGTATATAGTCTATTTAATGTGCCTATGATGATTGACAACTGCCAGCCATAAGACGACTTCCCGGAAGGCCACCTATGGTCTAATGGGATAGCTAAGTCAACAAATGACCAATCACAAGGGAGGGAGTCAAATAGTTTAAGCAGAAGTTCATCACAACCATACTCTGTCAGTCGGACAACCGACCAGTAAATGCCCGGAGAAGCCCTGCACAGTTGTTTTATCCTTTCGGGAATTGTCAGTAGTGCGCATTCCATCTTGACAATGTGGGGCTTGAACCGGCCACTTGACTGGTACCAGTGCGTCGTAAACGCCACTTGCAACCACCACGCTCGCCTGACCGATGTGCGCCGCTCTCAAAGCTGTAAAAGTACAGAACGCTAACCAACTCACTGGGCCAGGTAACGACAGCAAACTGAATGGCAGAAAGGCGAAACCGAAGAGACTCCCATCGAAAGGCATTTGCGGGTTAGGAGAATGTCATCGGGTAGTAAAAATCGGTCTAGCTTGTTCGCACTGTTTGGAATGGTACCATACGAAATGTGCAAATGTGTCCCAACAACAGTTACGGGAGCGAAATAGCTCCCAAGATGCATTTTGGTTCTGTACTGCGTGTTCCACCATCCCCCTCGTTAAGTGCTTCCTTATCCTAGCTGAGAAATGCGACCGGTTAATCGCAGAAGCAGAGCAGAGGATAAACAATGAGATTACTTCAATGGGAGCGAGTATGGACCACAGAAGCGTAGCGGCTGCTAAGCAACGGAATGCTGAACAAATCGATTCGCCTGCACCGCAATCAGCCATGTCTCCATCTCCGTTGTCTTCTCCAACTTTGGTAGAACGCCGGGCGAAAACAGACTGTACCTACGTGAATCAAGCAGTACTCACAGCAAAGAAAATCAGGCACCATTCAAAACGTCTGGTTAAGCAAATTCCACTAGACCTGACATCTAGTATTAACAAGGATGGAGCAGCCAAACACCAACCCTTGGTACCTGTAGCTCAAATATCTCTTGTCGAGACTAAGCCTCCCAGAACATCGGTTACATATGCAGAGATTGCTGCAAGGGTCCACCGAGAGGCCGCCGTTGCGTCCTCTTCCATTGTAAACACCGTTAACGCAAATGGAGAGAAAAACAGCAAACAGTCACTTGTCAACAAGTCAAGACAAATGAGTACCATACCTTGTAGATCGATTAAAAAGGGATCCAACAACAGTGCCCGGACTCTTGTATGCTCAAATGTCCCTGAATCTACCGCCATCACATTGCGGGATAAGTTATCAGACGACCAAGACCAATGGAACTCATTGTGTATGCAGATGAGTATCAAAGCCAAGCCCGTAAACTTGTTACGAATTACTCGTCATCCGAACTCGCCACACTATGGTGAACCCAGACTTATTCGAGTAACTCTAGAATCCTCCACCGAAGTGGAAAATGTTTTGCTCTCCGCAAGCGCGCTAAAACACGGATCCTGTGCGATACGTATTTATCCTGATGTCCCTTGGAGCGCGCGACAATCAAAAAGAAACACCGAAGAGGGGCACAGCAAGCAAGACCGCCTAAACACAGTCTTCATACATGGAGTGCCAGAACATCCTTCTAACCATGTTCAAGATACCGGAAAGCACGATTTAGAACAGTGGCGGTTCATTCGTGAAACACTTTCTTTGGATGATGTTGTGGCACTATCGCTCACCAGGATACCTCTCTCATCGAATTATAGAGGATGCGGCCCTAGAATCCTAAAACTTGTGGTTCAGTCAGAGCAACAAGCAAAGGATGTTTTGGATCGATGGCGAAGAAATCGGAAACATCTTCCTTCCGAAATTCGGTTAAAGGTCGCAAACAATTCGCACAGCTCAAGTATTAAAGAAACTGAAGCAGCAAGCATCCTGACGAGTGTACAGAAGTGTAACTTGACTGCTGCTTTAATTGACTCTGAAGTAGGTCTAAACGAAGGCTGGGACGCACCTTGGCCGAATCAAGTTACAAACGAGGTATCATTGACCCATCAAAAAAACGAATAACTGCCGACCTCCCATCGGTCGGCACTCTCCCACACTTGACAGCTTCACCTCTCTGCGGGCTCCTAGAGACCGAGAAACTGGCCTGCTTGTATACAAATGCTCAGGGACTTTCTAACAAACTGGCTGAACTGAAAGATCGCCAAGCTTTCGGCTCGTATGATGTCATTGGTATCACCGAGACATGGTTGCACACGGGAATGACGGACGCTGAAGTGTCGCTACCCGGCATGTCGCTGATCCGGAACGATAGGCTCACAAAAGGAGGAGGGGTAATCCTGTACTACCGAAACGACTTACAGTGCGAAGCCGTGGAGGATTCAGATTCGCAGTTCCCCGACTCTCTTTGGTGCCGGTTGCAGTTAAAAGGCAGGGACGCTTGCCTTATTATCTTGGTGTACCGCGCCCCTAACTCAACACCCGAAACCGACTACCACCTATTGGCTGCTTTAAGGTGCAGTTTGCAACCGAAGTACACTCACATTCTCATCATGGGTGATTTCAACGTACATTGTTTAGAAGCCCCTGCCACAACCGGCGAACAATTCAAAACCGATTTACAAGATCTAGTAACTACTGCTCCTCTTTACAACCACATCACTTTGCCCACTCGGTTCAGAACTGGTAACAGGCCATCTGTGTTGGATCTTGTGCTTACCAACGAGGAGCATATGATTGATGCGTTGGTTTTAGACTGCCCGTTGGGTCGCAGTGATCACGCAGTGATCAGTTTCAACTTCGTCTGCTATGCAGAATATCAGAATGATAAAGATTAGACTGTGCGAACCATCACAAGGTACGACCGACTCTCCCAGCTAGTCAGCGCCACAACATGGTCTTTCCTCGAAGAAGAACCCCCAGAAGTCGCCTGGCTCGAGTTCGTCAACACATTCAGTCAGCTGATTGCACAGGCTTCAGAGATAAAAGCTTACAATAAGTGCAAATCCGTTTCTTTCGTTAGGAGCAGAACCCGAAAATGGATGACAGTACGCAACGCAGCATGGCGAGTGTACAGAGAAGCTCCAGCACCAGAAACGTGGGACAACTACTTAGCCCAACGTAACCACTGCACTCAACTGTTAAGAGAAGACAAAGCCGCCTATCAGCAGAACATCGCAAAAACCTTCAGTGCTAACCACAAACTGCTGTACAAGCACGTTAATAGCCTACGAAAGGTGAGGCAAGGATTTCCTCCACTCAAGACGGCTGATGGCCCAACAAGAACGTCTATGGAAGCTGCAAACGCGCTGCAGATGCAATACGCCCCCACGTTTCAAACGGTCTTGCCACCAAGCGATCTACCAAGCTTTG
Organism: Dicrocoelium dendriticum; assembly: GCA_944474145.2. Classification (NCBI taxonomy): domain Eukaryota; kingdom Metazoa; phylum Platyhelminthes; class Trematoda; order Plagiorchiida; family Dicrocoeliidae; genus Dicrocoelium; species Dicrocoelium dendriticum. The sequence continues at coordinate 31,905 of CALYDF020000115.1, forward strand.
TCTTCTGCTCACCAGGACTAACCCACGTCAGTTTTACCGCAGAGGCTGTATTGCAAAAGCTGACCTCTCTACGCAAACACAGCTCGCCGGGTGTCGACGCCATTCGTCCTGAGGCATTGGGAGTAGCAGCAAACCAACTGGCAGGACATTTAGCTCAGTTTTTCCAGCACTGCTTAGACCAAAACCAAGTTCCCGCCATGTGGAAGCTTGGAATAATAAGCCCGATTCACAAAGGTGGAAGCAGATCTGATCCCTCCAACTACCGCCCAGTAACCCTTCTTCCTATACTATCCAAGGTCATGGAATCTATAGTTGCCGATGCACTGGTATGCTATCTGGAAAACTGCAACCTCATCACTCCTGAACAGCACGGTTTCCGTCGACAGCGGTCATGTACAACTAATTTACTAATTGCACGCAGTAGTTGGACCGAGGCAGCCGACGCTGGAGAAGGTGTTGATGTGATCTACCTGGATTTTTCCAAGGCTTTCGATCGTCTAGACCATCGGATACCACTATCCAAGCTACAGCATTACGGGATCGGAGACCCTCTTTTAAGCTGGATCGCCAACTTTCTATTTCAAAGGCAATTAGTGGTCAGAGTTCGGAGCTCTTTATCGGACCCCATACAAGTCGAGTGTGGTGTGCCGCAAGGCTCGGTTCTAGGTCCACGTTTGTTTCTGGTGTTTATTAATGACCTTGCACAGGGAATCGCTTCAAACTTCCTAATGTTTGCCGACGATATCAAGATCTGGCGCAGGATCCAGGCGAACGCCGACTAACATGTGCTCCAAAGTGACTTAGATACAGTGTATCAATGGTCAATCCAAAACTTATTGCATTTCAACGTCAGTAAATGCAAGGTGCTTTCCATCCGACATCAGGGCAGCTACTCATACCGACTCGGAACGGATGTACTGCAACAATCAACTCTCGAACGTGGCTTGGGTGTCCTGGTTCAAGATGACTTGGGTTGCTCCAGGCAATCGGAAAAGGCCTCGAAGACCGGGAATCAACACGTTGGGCTGTTGAGGCGGGCATTTGGACAAATAAACAGCTCCATATTTCGACAAATGCTCAGTGCGTATGTTCGCCCCCACGTCGAATACGCAATTCAAGCCTGGCATCCATGGCTGAAACACGACCTTAACGCACTGGAGCAGCCTCAACGCCGGGCATCTAAGAACGTAACTGGAATGCGCAATCTGTCCTACCAGGAGAGGCTGCGACGACTAGGATTGTTCAGTGGAAGCTATCGCAGGCTGCGAGGCGACCTGATTATGACATACTTGATTCTGCGAGACCCACATCATGTGTGCCGCCCTTTACTGCAACTCAGCAGCAATACAACCCTGAGGGGCCACTCATTAAAACTCGCAGAACAATACAGTCGTCTGGAGTGCCGCAGAAATTTCTTTTCCATCCGTGTCTGTCACCCGTGGAATGCTCTCCCAGAATCGGTCGTCTCTGCACCGACACTAACAATATTTAAAAGACGGTTGGACGATGCACTCATCCACTTACACTTTGTTACTTAACACTATGTCTCCATCCTACACCTGGAGTTTACCCTGGAATTATTTGTTGTTAACTGTGGGTGTTGTGAATCTAAGTGGATCGCAGGACTGCAGCGAAGCAAACGATAAGTCCTTATTTTCGTATTTAAAGTGTTAACTATTTTACTATCCTTTTCATCATAATTATTATGTTGATATCCCCACCAACTATCCAACGGGGCTTGTAAAGCAACGCTTATTAACCCGTATAAATTCATTGTTCATTGTTCATTGACTGACGTGACTAAGTTACTAGGTGTGATGCAGCGCCGCTCACTATCCAGTAAGTTGCACATTAATGCAGTGCAGGGAATAGAGTAGCCCCATCACCAATGACTTAGAACGATAAGCAAATGTACCTGGGGGTGATGGTCCACACCATCCGGCAATGTTCCTGGTCAAACGTGAGGCGTCAAGCAACTTACGAAACTGATCATTCGTCATCCGGATATCTCAAACTTGAGAGGAAAAAGCAGCTGGTGAAACTATCTTGGTTGCGCGCTGTAGGCGGCACCCGTTGGTATTTAGCTCATTTGCTAAACACACCTGTCGCTCTAAAGCGGACCGACGATGATGGATAATTGATTGAGTTCATGTGGAATGCAAATTTGGGGGCTTCCCTGGAGCCGGTAGAATGATTGGGCCTCAGACGGATGCTCCAGATCTTTTGCCGACAAAACCATCCCTAATTGATGCGGATGTGGCTCAGGGTGCACCGATTGACGTCATATCAACGTGTGTTCCTACGTCCCCGATATGGAGGCTGTGATCAGTGCATACTTGAAGAAGTTGATCTCCATCACAATTAGCATCAAATCCAAAATTGTATCCCAGGCGTCACTCGGTCCTTTGTCCGTTGGCCAGCTTGCCATTCACAGCAAACTTGACATTAGTGTTTTTGTTCACAGGCTTGAGAGATAATAACATTATTCGTCTTTGGGTGCTTCAGTAGAGTTGTACGCCAAAACGACAACAAGCCTCTGCTTTATAAGGCGCTACCAATCAAATCTGATGAGAAGCCTGAGGGAGTTGGAACGTGAGCAAGCGGTAGGGTAACGCTTAAATGCCCCCCAGGATAGTGAAGTAAGGAGCGTCGATAGATAACAAAAACATTGTGTAACTATGGTGTGTTCGCCCTTCAGGAATTGGGCCACAAGTGATTTGGAACCTTGTCTGAAATGATGTGGTCGAGAGATACGCTCGTCTTACTTATTTATAAATGAACGCTAACATTTTTGCTGCCACGAAACTGAGATCGGTTGGCTTTTCTTCATTAATTGATTCCGAAGTCTTTAATTTTGTCATTTTAACGGATCATAGGCCCTGACTGAATCAAATGGCAGTCCGAATGAGAGAACATTTTGCATATATAAAACAAATAAACAAATCAGACATGACCGCCGTGTAAAGAACGTTCTGCAATCTAACGGAGCATTGCGGTCCAAGTTCAATTTTTGTATTCAGCTATGACACACCAGTGAACTCAATGGTGACCGATGAAAAGCAATTAAATTGTGCACGCTCCAGAGAAACGCTAGTTATATTGGATTCCTTCGAAGGTGCGTCAAACTTACTTTGACTTTATGATACAATTCCTCTGCGGTTGTTTTCATTTGTGCTCCTGGAAAGAGAATCCAAAAACAGAATGGTAACGAGTAAGCTTTCGAAATGAAGAGTTACTTATTAAGTATTACAACGAGAAAGTTGACTGGATTAACGGAAAGCAACGGCATGAATGGAGCTGGGATAACAAAGCCGTGTGGATTAAAAGCACTTGCATATTGATGATACGAGCGTAGGACTTGACTTATATCAAAAGAGAAAGGTGGATACCACGTACCCGTCCAAATTCAAACCGCTAACATGGCCAAAATCGCGGTAACCCATCCACAACTGTGTCAGACAGTCACATACATTAGGAACCAATCGTTCATAGAATCAGTTCAAGTGAAGATAATAAGGGAAATAATAAGAGAAAGGTATCCGCTGGAGCGTCGTGCCGATGCTTTGCTGCCACTTGGCCAACACTAGTCGCGCGTGGGCTAGAGACTGCGTGGCCACCGCACCGATGCAGACTCATACAGGTGACTAAGCAGACGCTTAATGCCAATCGGCCATTGCTCTATAAGTGCTTGCCAAAACTCTAGCAAATCGATCTTCATTCATGAGTACAGCTTGTAAGTAATCCTGTTTGCTCATCATAACAACTCGAGAACCTTTATCATACCAGTAGATCAGTATTGCAAAGTAATCCTATCCAGGAATCAAGATGATCTTCCCTAATTATTCGGCAACCTCAGCTTCCGTAATATTGATTAGTAGCATTTACAGCCCTGGCCTTAAACCAGCTAGTGGCCTCATCTCTCACAGCTGTCAGACAGGAAAGTTGCTTTAATGGATGTTCAAACAGTGTTTCAAATTCTATTCTAAGTTAGACCCGAGAGTCAAAACTTCCAATTGGCGAGGACTCAGCGAAATTTAGGATCTATGATATATACACCTTTGCTTTAGTAGGGTCTGCTCAGTCAGACACTCGGAAGATATGGGGTTTGAAATTTGCTGCCTTATTAGCATCCTACATTTAACTTAGAAGTCACAAAGAAAGTTGTAGAACTTCACACGATACACAAGATTCGGTTCACTCAAAAAGTGCTCCACACATCTCACCTTGACCTTTATAGGCGCACATCGGTGGATGAAATCTTCGAGTTAGTGTTTCGTAAATTTCGCAGATTAAGGGGCAAATTCTCTTTCCCCAAGGATTTTAAAAACCGACGTGGGTATTTCGACAACCTGATGCATTCCGTGCATGTTTCGATACAGGCGGCTTCACGAGAGAGAGACCAACATAGTGCTAAGGTATTATGCAGCGAACGAAATGTCTCACCCGGGAGATGCCTTTTAAAAAACGTCATACAATCGTTGCCCTTCAAGAGTTCCAGGAGCGCAAGAACAAGCAACACTTCAGCGGAATAATCTGAATTCGGTATATTTCGTGTGCTCTCATCAGCCTCTTACATAGACTGGGTGAAGATGGATTATTCCGCTGAAATGTTGCATGTTCTTTCCCTCTTGAAACTGTAAGTAGTGTGGTACGAACGGGTAAATTGGTCATAAAAGGCAAAACTACGGATCACTTCAGAAGCCTACCATAAAGTGCACGCCTAGCTACCACAAATAAAAGCGTAATACAAAAAGAACCAACATTCGGACGAGGCAGCCGTCGCGGGACGTAGTGACGCGCAAATGAGTACTGCGTTAATAAGTAGGACCGTGTAGGCAACGCTTCTGCACCTCCGGGGTTTCTGTAGTAACTAACCGAGGGTGCAGTCGTGACTTCTGAAAGCCAAGAAGGGTTCAAAGAGTATGTTATCCAAATGTGGGCGCTTAGATGAGCCACCAAGTGTACGATTAATTTTGATTTACAAAGAGATGAATAGCCGCACAAGTGATGATGATTCTTTCGCAACAACAACAACAACAAAGTAACTCACTTCGGACAGTGTCCGACCTAGCGGGAGGAGGTGGCTTAGTGAACTTCGCATGAGCTGGATCAAATGCACCAGTGCGCAGAACGTAATCGGTGCTCAACGCGAGACAATTGACCCAGTGACCGTGAAGTGTGAGAGTTCGACAAAGAACACCATCCGTGGAGCGCCAAACTCGAATTGTTCTATCTTGACTAGCTGAGTAGATGAGGTCTGTGCCACCCCAACGGACACAGACGACTGGTTTCTCATGACCCGTGATGTTGATCAAAGGCTGGCCAGTCCAGGTGTCCCAGATAACTATGAAACAGTCCTCGTAGGCCACAGCAAGCTGACGACAATCAGAATCACTGAACCAATGAAAACACAGTGGTTGTACTCGTGGAATGCAATAGAAAGGCGATGCATAATAAGGCAAAAACAAGATGATAAGTTGTGCTTATAATGTTTTTCAAAGTAGTAAAAGCTGGGGAGACTGTCACAATGAGAGCGAACGGATTCATCAAGCGATCCAATCACGTCGTTCACATGGGTGGCAAATTGGAAGATATGGAAAATCAGTTATATGAAACTCACTAAAAGTTTAAGACCACTAAGGAACAACATGGGATCTCCAATATCCCCCGTATTAGCCAATATGTACATGGAAGAGTTTGAAAAGAAAGCATTACCCAATTTCCGTGGTGCCTGAAAGTATGGTGGTGCTACGTGGATGACATTTTCGCGATTATAAAAAGGGATAAAAAAGAAGAATTTTTAGACTATTTGAACCCTATTGACAATGCGATAAAGTTCACCATGGAACTTGAGTCGCAGAGCGGTACACTTCCGTTCCTTGATTGTCTGATACATAGGAAGGAAGGGGCGTTAAAAACAACGATGTATCGCAAACCAATGGACACAGATGGGGTACTCAGCTATAGTTCAAGTCACCCAAAGCACGTGTTCGCGGGAATCGCCTCATCACTATTTCACAGAGCAAGTGCTCTGTGCACGGAGGAAGAAGATAAGAAAGTAGCGCAGAGGGAAGCGATGAAAAACTTAATAGCTAGCGGATATCCGAAACGATTGGTGAAACGACAGCTACAGAAATGTCTCAACCCACGCGCAACTTAAACCGCAGAGTGGATAGCGACAGTGGGTATTCCGTATAAAGAAGGAACTTCGGAAGCGGTTCGGAGAGTACTGAATAAGGAGAAGATAAGGGTAGTTTTCCAAAAGGGTCGAACGCTACGGTCCACACTTGTGCACTTGAAGGATACACTCCCTTTAGATAGAACAACTAACTGTATTTACAAAATTCCATGTAAAGATTGTACACAAGTGTATATAGGCCAAACAGCGAGGGAATTACGTACAAGGATTTTAGAACATAGGCGACACATATCACGACCTCCGCGAAATGAGCTAGAGTATGGAGCTCTACTCAGAGATTCAGCAATAGCAATGCATGCACTAGACACGGGGCATAAAATTGACTTCAAAAATGTGGAGGGAATCAGGAAGGGATTACGATCAGCCAAACATAGGCTGATTGCTGAGGCTATAGAAATAACCAAGGCTAACAACTGCGTGAATAGAATAGACGGAGTAGGGCTTTCCAGTGCCTGGCGTCCAGTCTTGGTAAGCATCGGTGGATGGATCCCAAGTCGGAATGAACTATCGACCCACCCTCCACCAAACTCCGAAGTACTAAAGCCAAATTCTATCAGTGTCCAAGTTCCCTGCAACGGTTCAAATAAGATTGTTAACCACAATGTAATTATCCACGGACCGGCAATTTCTTTCCTCCACTTGACCCTGAGTGTAACAAACTACAGTTTTCCCCGCGAACATATTGACCCTTGACCGCTGTAATCATTCATACACGAACTGCAAATTGATTCGTCTTTGTATGTAGTTTAGCCATGATCGCTATAAAATGCCAATGTTTAGATAATTCACTTCGCCTGATGAAGCATTTGCGTCAAATGCGAAACGTTGTGTATCATCATAAATACATTAACCGGTCGTTTACCAAGTTTTCTGAAATGACGACTCCACGATCGGTTCCAAATATGCTCCAAGATATTAAGGAACAACAAGCTTTTTCAACATGATTGCTTCAAAGGTCTTTGCCCCAAGTAAGTTTGACATCTGAGAGAATCAGACTCTGAATCGCGTCCGATTTTTTAAACAGCGCGTGCGACCTCCAAGGCTGAAGGCTAACCACTGTCAGTGACAGTGGTAGATAGGTGGTGTTATATCCCAGTTAGTTTGCAAATTATGTAGCCCAGCCAACGTCCCCCATGCCTCAGTGGCTTAAGCTGCTGGCTAGTTGGCATCTGCCTCTAGCGGTTATGGGTTCGATCCTCCTTAGAGGACCGAGGGAATGCGCGCCACTGACGAGCCCCAATAAGGCGAAACGCGTCTGGCGCTTTTCCGGACTAGGCTCTGCTATGTAACTTGTGAACTATTGGGATGAAAGCCTTACTAGAAATACAACTAAAATCCTGCTACTCGTGAGTAATATGAAGGACAAATTGTCTGGAAATCATTCAATGTCAGGTATACCAGTTCACTTGTTCCTGTGGGGTATGATAAAATAGGTTATATCACAAAACAGCGTATCCGAGAGCATCACCCGGTGCTCCGTGGATTAACTGAAACCCATACGGCTGCAGGTAGTCCAGCGCCTGGTCCATACTTATCGCCCGATTGTCATCTTAAGGCTTTTCGCACGAGGGAGGTCCGATCCAAACTGAGCAAATCCCGCATATGTATGTACACAAACGACTAATCAGAACTCTGGTTCCAACACTGTCCTCTACGGCTTGTGCAGCTTTCTGCGCGGCCATCACAACCGCGTGAACGCGTTGCGAGTGTTTGGATGGGTCGTTTTTTGGACTACGAAATATGCGAGTGGATTGAGGCGAACTTGAGTCAATTCCGTCGCTCGGGCAGCATCTGAAGCAGATGAACATTGAATGCTGTGTGCTCGTCACATTACACCATACGACCGGGTTCGTATTCACAGCACACTCAATCTCGATGTGGACGCGCGATCCACAATGAAGTAAACCCTGACCAATTCGATCATTGAGACCATTGTTCATAAAGCAACTGGATAGTGGGTGTTGACCACCTGAAGTCACAGCACTCTTCGACCGGCTTCGGGCTTTGCAGATAACAGACATCGATCCTTGGAAGTTAGCGATGTTAGCCGAAGGCTCTGCTAATAAGCCACCAAGTCAAGGCCGGAAATGTTTGTTACAACGGTTAATGGCCTGTTGGAGCTGTTTCATTTAAGAACCTGTTGTGTTACTGAATTTCGGCGCGCAATTTCAACCTGGATCGTGTGTCACTTTAGTCCTAACCAACCGACAAGCATAAACTTAGCCGAACAGCTGGCTGGATGCCTTCAGCGCTTTCCAGACGATAAAAGAACTTCCTCGAGATGGAAACGAGTTATTGTCACTCTGGCCCACAAGTGAGGAAGTCGATCTGAGCCTGTTAATTGCCGGTAACGCTTCTCTTCATGTTTGTTATATCATGGAAACAATCGTAATCGCGGAGGCATTTATTGGCTATCTGGAAAACCGCAGCATCGTTCTCGGCAACATCGATCGTGTACCACGAACACGGTAACCGCACACGACAACTTGATTGAAGCAGTAGAGGAGAAGACAGCAACCGATTCCATCTACTTTTACTTTTCAAAGGCATTTAATCGCTTCGATCATCACAACTCGCGTTATACAACCTTGTCGGTCGGTAGCCAGACGGAATATGCGTCTACCTTGCAACCCAAAAGTTCCCGGTTCGAGTCTGCGTAGGTGTTGGTGACCTGACAGTATCCTTGGCACGTGTGAGATTGTTGGCAGCGAAGCATCGGTGTGCCTCAATGACATACTGCTGATATCCTTCTTTATTCTTTCCTATAACCTTCAGCAATATGGTAATGTCGATTTAATTTTGGAGTGGATCAGCAACTCTCACCGCGAACCGCAACGGGGGTTTGAATCTGAACATCGTTACTCGTAGAAACAAGTAAACAGGTACGGGCGAAAGATGTACTGCCGAACCCTGAGTGACAACAAACTCCGCCTCATACTGCATGTGATTGGTAATAGGAAGGATAAAACATACTAATAAAAACACCACATTCCTTGGTTATTCTAGGTTACAGAGCAGTACAATACCTTCAATAGGTACGTGAATGAGAAATCGATAACTTAAGTTTATTTAGTATCAAAGTGACCCTTTATGAAATACTGCTTACTGACCTTAAGCCTATGGTAAGTACTGTAAAACAAGCGGAATACTGTGACCTGAACGAAAGAGCATGGAGTGGCGAAGAGGCCCACACGGAATGCACGTCGATGTTCCTCTTAAAATTCCCGGAGTGCGTCGACAGCAAACGATTGATATAGGAGGCATGCAAATACTCTAATCCAGTCACCGAGAAGAGTTTGACCGGAAAACGTTATCCGATTCCCTCGATTCAATCGTAAAGTCAATTGGCGATATGGCCTCAAGATTGTCGATAACTAGGTGAACAAAAATGTGGGTAGAGCAATATCATGCTGATTTTATGAGTTAGTTGAAGAGAGACCCCTAACGGAGTAAAGTGCAGATTCCGGTTTGACGACGATCCCTTTGTTTTACTATACGGCGCTGACAAATGAATCATGGACAGTAATAGAATTAAAAGAAGAACGATTATCGAGATCACCGGCAAATGCTCATTGTTTGAAGGATGTTTGTGTAGCTGCAAATCATCGCCCATGCGGCCGACAGCATTCGCACACAAACATCCTCTTCCATCGAGAAGTGTCCGAACAAGGAACCCACAAGCTCCGTAATGATGTCGTCGAGTATCCGCTAGCCCGCTGAGAATGTGAGATAACCGAAGCGAGGTGACAGCCGTTTTCGTAGGATAACTAGCCCCTTTTACTCACGATTGCGAGGCAAGAGAAAAACCGCCCTACAACGCCGCAGCAACGAAACAGAGCAAGTCACAGCACCAAATCAAGAACTTAGTCAGGAATGTAGGTCTCTATAAGTACGTGCGCATAGAGCACCAATTAGTCCACAAAAATACACTTAAACATGTCTAAGTTGACCAATCAAGGGACCGACAAAGAGTGATCGCCATAGACAGGTTCATGCATCGGGGGACATTATTCATAGGAGAAAACGTCGGAGATATTTTGGCTAGTCGCCATAGCAAGTTAGACTGTAGTATATAATCACAATAAACATCCACACAAAAGTTCAAAATTACAGTGATCAAATAGGTCACTAGGATGCGAAGATATTCGAGGAGACTCAAATGAACCGACAAGTGCAGATAACCAAGAAACTCACAGATGCAACGGGCGCCAAGTTAAGGAGCGAATCCATGAATTTCGTGAGGTAGAAGGTCTAGTAAGAGGTTTACTTGTGCATAAGGACCACGCACCGCCAACGTCGGACTCTTTCCATAAGCAAACCAAGCCACCTTGACAACCAGAGGCCAAGCACAAACCGTCTGGAGACCAAGCCAAACAAAGGACCGGAGAGTGATGAGCATCGGAGCCGGTCGTTGTCGGCAATTCCGTATTTAGGTCCCAAAAGCGGACAGTCTGATCGCCAGAACCAGTTGCCAGATGCCTGCGTGAAAGAAACAAAGACACTGCAGGCAAATGCACACCACAACAAAATGTGAAAAAGGACTGCCCAGGACACTGGCGATGTTCGCTAATGCCGTTTCACTGTCATGTAACAGCAAACGAGTGCATGTGGGTTGAGATGCTGACATATCTCAACTAAACAAGAGCAGGGCAGGAGATCTGAGCACATTGCACAAAGCTTCGAGAAGAATTATCCCAAGTAGTAGCAATCAACAGACAAAGTTCGAAAAGACACTATGCAGTCAATACATTCTTCTGAGGAAAGATTTATTCATTGATTACACGTTAGTTAAAGTTAATTGTCATGCCAAAATAGAATATGCAAAAATGTGAGATACAAATCATTACAGAATACGAAATAAAAATCATAAAAGTACCATATTGTGCACTGGGAATGGGATGGTTATTGAGAGGAAGCTAGGGGTGAGGGGATGGACAAAGAAACACAACACGAACACCAGGTCAACAAGTGTATCTAACTAATCGTGTTTATGGCCCGGTAGCCAAAAGGCACCAACTGAGCAAGTCATCACTCGGCCTGCCCTCCCCCTCTTCCATTCACATCCCGGTCGAGCGAATAATTCACGTCGCAGGAGTCGATGTGCTAGCTTGCGTAACAGATGGCCGGCTGTCAAAACATAGTACGTGAAATACTGGTGCTGAGCGGTTCACTTGCTCTTCCTGCACCAAATATGAGACGCCGAACAGGCACCTAGGACGAAGTAGTAGGTTGTTTTAGGGGATTACGATCCGAACCTATGGCCAAAGGGACTAACCTATAAGGCAGCATTGCGAGATAAGGATTTCGCACCCGTCGGGAGTCGGTGACTGAACGTTCAGTTCATACGCCTTCCGGATGGCGAAAAGCCATACCAGGGCCCAAACACTCCCGAAGTCAGAGGCAGAAAACCGATGTTCCGATTGCTTGCGGGTATGCAATGTCTCCGAGGAAGGCAAGGGGCAGTGACTTCATTTAGTGGCGAGTCATATCCACCACGTCGCAGTGTTGTTAAGCGGACACTTTCGGCTTTTTATTGTAAGAAAAATTGCCACGCGTAAACACGCCAGATCCTGGAACACTGCCGTCGAACCATTCGCCGGAACCGGAAACATCCGAACCGCCAAGTTGGCACTACGAGTCATTCGCCAAGCCAGATGCCACCAGATTTTAGCTAAGCTGAGAAAGCAGCAGTGGTTGAAAATAGCTAGCCTCTATATGTGTGTCGTCCTACTGGGGCAGGATACACAGCTGTATGGCAGAGTTGAATGGACGGATGCGTTGTAAACTTTGTCTTTCAAGGCGAGTGATGTCGAGCCGATGCCATAGGTGGTGGAGATTGATAAAAGCACCCCGACCTTTTACGATAAGGTTCGTGACCTCTTCTATTTCAAAGAAGCTACTATAGCGGTTCGCTTAGTTGAATTCCAGAACAACTTCTACCTGATCACAATCAAGGGTCAGAGTAGGCTGGATGCCTGTCAATCGGACGATAAAATACACCGCGCATTAATGGGGGACGCAAAATTGCGACCCAGTGCTTGGGAATAGGAAGCCAAGCTTTTGGGTGAATGTGCAGGTCTTTATGCAAGGTGGGGTGGCTGGGTGTGATGCAGCTTCGACATACTTCACCACCACCACTACTATCACACATGTGACGAGTATGTAGAGGAGAAAATCGACGGCGGGTCGAAAAGGAAATTCAAAAAACGAGGAAAATCCATTGTGCGCCACTACTCCAGTAAAAAGTTCAGGTGTAAAAACAAGATACAGGATATGATGAAGGGAAAGAAGGATTTTACCGGTTATTGTTTCGTAAGAGAAACAGCGGCGCTCAAAGTGGGCAAAACAGGTGAGAAAGAGAGCACAATTGGAAATTTCGGGTGAGAGGACCATGAACTTTGTATGTAGTTCACATCGTTGGTGGATATCGTCTGAAGCAAGTCAACAAGAGCGAACAATTTCGCTAACGATGGCCTGCCACTAAATCAGAGAAGCGGTTAGTAAAGAAGAAGAGTGGGGAGAATTCACTATGTAACGGAAATGTAATACATCCGGTATGAGAAATGGCAAAAGCAATGACGTACTACACCTAAAGCCGTCAGCACAAATTCTGTCACACGGTATGCTAACTTTGTAACAAGCGAGGACCGTAGTAGACGCAGCACCCGCACCAGTATGTACACAGCCTCGACCATCGACCATCTTCTGAACAGGAGAGCAGAGACTTACTGAAACACAGTGAGTTTCGACAGCATAAAATGGAAGAAAAACAGGTACTCTTGCTCAAACGCAAATTGGCAAACACTCTGGTGTCGATGGGATATATACTGCCTTGTTGCGATGCACATCTGATTCATGTGAATATGATGTCCCTCTCCACATGGATGGCAAGCTACCGAAGACTGTCGTTATAGGGCGAAGTCTGCTGTCTGCAGACTACTGTGTTTTATTCGCACATCGTGTGAGCTTGCTGTGATGCATGACAGCGACCAAGTTTGGATTCACAAGCAGCACAGACATCACTTTTTCGATGGATAACAGAAGCGGGGTCGGTGTTGTGTGCCCATAAAGCCGGATGTTTTATGATGTGCAACAGAATGACCTTATATTGATACTCGTTAAAAAGCAGATAAGTGAACGCCCATATGGCAAATGAAAAATGAGACCGAACACATGGCACACAAGTTAACGGTCCTATTGGTCATTCTCTACGATAACGGAACATGAATATCAAACAAGAGTGAGATGGATCCAAAGATGGTATATCAAAAGCAATCCAGGTGGATTTTGCGCATCCTACTGTTGATACAAAGTGTCTGACCATGAAGCGATTCGCAGCAGTGGCATGGATTTTACGTCGCTGCCGCGATACCTCATTTTACCTGATTCTGTTTGCCAGAGGCGTTTGACGAGAATGCCAATTAGGTGCGAGGAAAGGAAATGACACAAGCAGAAACGACACCGCGTGAGTAACGAGCGTGTTCGAAGCCTTGTTTACGGCACAGAAAAAGGAAGTGAACCGCTCAGCACCGTCATTTCACGCACCAAGCTCCGATGCCTCGGCCACGTGGTACGCATGTCAGCCCCACCGACTCCCGCGATGTGCGCTGTTTGCGCGCCGGGTGTGTGGTTGGAGAAAGAGGAAGGGTGGCCAAGCGATGACTTGGTCGATAGGAATGAAGGCTCTAACTTCGGAGCTGGTCTCGGTTGTAGCGTCACGGCTCCCTGGTTGGGGTCCAAAAGACGGTGAACACGTTTGGCTGGATACCCTTGTTGACATGGCAAGGAGCCGACCTCAGTGGCGTTTCTGCTGTGAGTTTCTTTGTCCCTCCCATCCACCTAGGATATCATTTCGTAGCATAAGACAATAATTTTTCTTTTTGCCTAATAGCTGGCTGGTAGCTTACCGGAACGATGCCTATCCGTTGCTGGTAGCTCAGCTGGCATGCAACTGTTGTATCTGTTGTATTGCGGCACAGTAGCTGAGGTGTTTCCCACCTCTAGCTGACGCGTATAATGAATGAATGAATGAATGACACTATTCTGTCATCATTTCTATTTTCCACTTATGTCAGCACCATACCAATCCCTGAAGAGGTGAATTTACTCAAGTACGTGGACGACATTTTCCTAGGCGTCAAACAATCGATGGCTACATCATAGGTAAGATTATAAGGTATTCTTAGCGGTCTCACGTTTTGGTCGAAAGCTCGCGAGCTGCAGCTCAATGTGTCAAAGTGCAGTGATATTTTCTCCCTGCACAGAGGACATCGCTATCAACAGCTTCCCAAGCGAGGTATTCAAATTTGGTCGTGCTCTATAATTGTTATCCAAAGGATTTACGAGCACGCACGTTATTCGGCACTGCAACAAAACCCTTGTGTTTTCATTTTTAAATGTTTTATACTGTAACTAGGGACGTGGTCGTTTGCACTCGCAGTACTTTGAAATTTCGCGTGTTTGCACGCATATGAATTAGACACTTTTCCTGGTCAAGCCATACGAAACAAAATAAAGAGAAACAAAGAAATTCTACACAAAACAACGTGCAAGATGGCGCATTGCACTGCGAAGGAAGCATCTCGGAAGTATTAGCCTACCTGTTTTAGTGTTAATATTCGATGGCCATTTGGAAAATTAGAAGACCTCAGAAACGTTGCAGATTGTCATGAATATTCTCGTTTGGGCATCATTACGCTGCAGTTAGAGATGCAGTAGTGGAACTCGACAGTCTTAGCTCTTTTCGTATTGACCGCCAGTGTGAACAGAGGAGCCGTATTAATTCTTCATTTTGCACGTCGATTAAAGGCATTTTCCATTACAGTTCGTAACGCATCAACTGTTTAATCGTGAAATGCAAACCAAACCTGTTGAATGGTTATGGTTCAATTTTATTGGTTACTGTTTATATCTCTCTCATCTGTCCATGGTACTGTTATAATCTTCTCACTAGACGCAACTCCCAAAAATAACAATTCACTGCTCCGCAAAACTTCTAGCCCAACCGAAGGATAAAAGCAAAACGCCAATGACCCTGACAAATAACGTATTAATCGCAGCCAACGAACACTGTACAACGACTGAGGACCCTGGCTGTATTTATAGGTCTCTGCTGACCTTCGACTTCCAGAATTGGAAGGTCAGCTGCCAAGGTTAGTGGTTCCCCATATCTTTTGCCGAGAGGTCAGGTGGATTTTGATCACGTGTAGAAGAAGAACATTCAGGAACGTTCGAAATCGGTGCAATAATCGTTAATAATCGATTAATCGCTAAAATAGGGAATTTCCAAGGCAATTCTTACTTTCTCCCGGACACCTCCCATCCTGAGATATCGTCCGAGGTGTAAGAGGAAAGCCTGGGATTAACTTGCAGTCTTCGGGACGGTGTTCTCTGCCTGTCGGTTCACCTCCTTGGCAGAAGCGCCCGAGAACTTTGTTCCGATGTTCTTGTTCTGGATTCGTTGCTCGACCTTGTGCAATCGTCCATTGTTACCTTCGGCAGGTTGAAAGTTTCCACCAGTAACTCGAACGGGAGGTCAGTAGGCCTTTCTTGTTCTGGCTGGCACAATGTGGGACGTAACTGGTTTGCATGCCGTGGCCAGACCTGTGCGCCCACCTTCACGTCGTACATGACGTTTCCGCGCTTGCTTTTGACCGTCCCTGGCGTCCATTTCGCATGGCCTTCCCGGTAGTCACGTACTAGCACCTTCTGTCCAAGCGTGAATGATCGCTTCTTTGCTCCATGCCGCCGGTTAAACTCCTGTTCCATTCTGCGGTTTCTTTCACCAACAGAGGACTCCGAGCCCGGTCGGATGGCGTCGAAAGGCATGCGGAGCTTCCGGTTCATCATGGCCTGTGCTGGAGAGACTCCGTCTGGTGCTTGTGGATTCGGTGTTGATCGGTAGAGGAAAAGGAACCGGTCAACCACCTCCTCTATACGTCCCTCCCCTTTTGATTTTTGGAGGGCTCGCTTGAATGTGTCGACAAATCTTTCTGCCTGGCCATTCGACTGTGGGTGAAACGGCGGCGAGCGAACGTGCTGGACGGCGCATTGCTTGCAAAACTCCTTAAACGCTGCTGAAGTAAACTGTGAGCCATTGTCCGTGACCATTGTCTCAGGACAGCCGAATCTGCTAAAGGCTTGGTGCAGTTTCGATATGGTGGCATTGGTGGTGGTGTTATCCATGAGAAATACTTCTGGCCACTTGCTGTATGAGTCGACTATAATGAGGAAACTTCTCCCGTTGATCGGCCCTGCAAAGTCGACATGAATGCGGGACCACGGCTTAGTAGCTATTAGCCATGAACAGAGTTCTGCTTTCGGTGGTGCTTTCAAGACATTGGCACACTTTTGGCAGCGTCTGGCTATTTCTTCTAACTGTTTGTCCAGGAAGGGCCAGTATACATAACTGCGGGCAAGCGCCTTCATCCGGTTGATTCCAGGATGCCCGGCGTGGAACTGTCGAATAAGGCGCTCCTGAAGTGCCTTGGGGATGACCACTCTTTCCGAAAATAGTATGCAATCGTTTACAATAGAGAGTGAGTGTCTCCTCTGAAAATACTGTTGCAACTCGGCAGATGGACATGAACGTGGCCAACTTGTTTTGTGAAACTGAGTAACCTTCTTGAGTATTGGGTTCCGAAGTGTTTCGGTCCGTACAGCTTCTGCGGTAACTGGTAGACGGTGCAGTGCATCAGTTACCAGAAAGTTGACGTCTGGTTCAATCTCCACCGAGGCAATGATTGTGTCTTCATGTTCTTGCTGACGGGTATCAATTAGGCGTGACAATGCATCTGCTTGGTCAATGGAAACTGTCGACTGATATTAGATCTCGAAATCATACCCCATTAAGGTAAGAGCCCAACGTTGTAGCCTGTTGGCGGTGTAGGCCGGGATGCCCTTTTTCGAACCAAAGATAGCGAGCAAGGGTTTGTGATCTGTCAGAAGCTTGAAGCGGCGGCCGTATAGCATTTTGTGGAATTTTTTAACCGCGTACACTATGGCCAATGCTTCTTTCTCGATCTGGCTGTAGTTTTTCTCGGCCTTCGTAAGTGTTCTGGCGGCATGGGCGATTGCTTTTTGAGATCCATCGGTGTACATGTGTGCAATTACTGCACCAATCCCATGGCTTGATGCATCCGTGGTTAGGACGATCTCTTTGGAGGAATCGAAATGTGTCAAAAGCAAGTTTGAAGACAACAGTGACTTGACCCGTTCGAAGGCATTCTGACATTCTGCTGTCCAGTTCCAAGATTGTCCTTTGGCTAATAGCTTGTTTAACGGGGCACGCAAGCGGTGCATCTCAGGCAAAAATGCGCTGTAGTGGCTGATGAGCCCACAAAAGGAACACAGAGACTGTAGATCTGTGGGTGGAGGCATTTTTCTAATGGCTTCGATGTTTTCCGGATCTGGTCGACGTCCATCCCTTTCGAGGATAAACCCAAGGTATTTGATGAGCGGTGTGAAAAAGGTGCATTTATCCTCACGGATCCGGAAGCCGTACGACTGTATGCAACCAAGCACTTCATCCAAGCGGTTGAAGAGTTCTTCCGGTGTTCGACCCATCACTATGATATCGTCCAGATATGCAGCGGTTCCAGAAACTCCCGCCAGCATGGTGTCCATCAATTGTTGGAAGATGGCTGGCGCCGTTTTCACACCAAATGGCAAGCGGTTGTATTGGAATAGCCCACGATGACTGTTGATCGTCAACAACTCCCTCGAGACTTCGTCAACATCCACTTGCAGATAAGCATCGGAAAGGTCAAGCTTAGCAAAGTGCTTACCACCATTCAACTTTGCAAAAATATCCTCCGGTACAGGTAAGGGGTACTGGTGGTCGTCCAGCGCGGCGTTGAGGCCAGTTGAAAAGTCAGCGCAGACGCGTACCTTGCCATTTGCTTTCTTCACTGCGACAATAGGTGCGGCCCATGATGAGTAGTTGACGGCTGTGATGACTCCGGCACGTTCCAGTCGATCGAGCTCTTGCTCAACGGTTGACATGGCTGCATATGGTACCGGTCTTTTAGCCTTGAACACTGGTTTAGCACCTGGTCGCAAGTTCAGAGTTGCCTTGAATTTTGTACAATGGCCCAACCCATCCTGAAAGACAGTAGCAAATTTTCGCTTCAGGGTACGTGTCATGTCTTCGACGGACTTTGCAGATGGGCCTGGACTTGCTCGAACTCAGTTGCAGATCTGATTCAAGGGAACATCGAGGAGGTTCAACTTTTCAATCCAGTCGAGGCCAAGAAGATTCAAATTCGGCCGGTCTGAAATGTAGCATGTTCCCGACTTTTCCATACCTTGGAAAGCAATCTTGCAATTGAGTTCGCCTACTAAGTGTAACACACCGCCGGATGCATTGTGTGCAACTTTCTGAGACTCGACCATCTTCGGCCTCTTTATGTGATTCCATGTGCGCCTGGAAATGATTGTGATGTCTGAGGCCGTGTCAAATTGTAGCTTGGTTGGGATCCCATTGATCAACACAGTGATGAATTGACGTCTCGGTTTACATTCGCTTTGGAATGCGGCAACTATGGAGAGAGACTCAGCGCCGTCCCTTCTAGAATTTCCCTTTCGATAAGACTTCTGCACTTTCTTCGACCGGACTTGACTGCAACATTCCTCTTTATGCCCACGCTTATGACACGTTTGACAAATGTGATGTTTGAAGGGACAAAAGCTGGCGAAATGCCATTCGCCGCATGACCAGCATGCTGTGGGCGGTTTCTTCGTAGGCCTCTTGAAGGGTCTGCTTGCGTTGCCGGTCCTGGCTTTTTTCACAAGTTGCACCGTATCTGGTGATGCTAGACCACTGCGTTCGACCATGGCAGTGTCGTGTTTTAGAGTGAGCAGTCGTTTGCATTCGCTAACGAGGGCCTTCAATGTCAGATCAGGGTCCTGCTCTAGCTTAGCTAAAAGCCGCGTTCGGATTTCAGCATCACTTGGCGATTGTAGAGCACTGACGAAAATGAGACACTTAAACTGATCGTCCGTTAAAGAGCGTAGTTTGAATCGTTCACACTCACGGTTAATCATGTCTGCTAGGGCCCCAAAATCGTCAGATTCCTGTTTGACTATTTTCAGGCATTGATAGCGAATACTAAACAAGGACACCGACTCACCAAAAATTTCCTTCAACTGCGACACTGTTTCGTCAAATGTCAGATCCTTCGGCTGTTTGGGCAAAATGTGGTCTATGAACCTTGAATGTTCACCTTATTCCGAGCTTGCGGAGTAGCAATCGTACTTTCCAGGAGTCGTCCTGACGAGCGAAGTCCGTCTGGAACATGTCTTCCCAGCGCTTGAACCACGCTTCGAAAGTGCTTCCAGAATCCGCATCATAATGGAATTCAGTGGTGGCGTTCGTGAGAAGATCAACAGAACTCGCCTGCGTGTCCCGCGTCGCTGCTCCAGTTGTCTGCAAACTCAAGCATTTTGTCAGATTTTCAATCATTTTCATTTGCGCCTCCATTTGAGCTTGCTGTTGAAAAAGCAGCTTTTGAAATTGTTCAGCAGAAAAATTCATCACATTTCCACTTTTCTCCGTCGCCATTTGTTATAATCTTCTCACTAGACGCAGCTCCCAAAAATAACAATTCACTGCTCCGCAAAACTTCTAGCCCAACCGAAGGATAAAAGCAAAACGCCAATGACCCTGACAAATAACGTATTAATCGCAGCCAACGAACACTGTACAACGACTGAGGACCCTGGCTGTATTTATAGGTCTCTGCTGACCTTCGACTTCCAGAATTGGAAGGTCAGCTGCCAAGGTTAGTGGTTCCCCATATCTTTTGCCGAGAGGTCAGGTGGATTTTGATCACGTGTAGAAGAAGAACATTCAGGAACGTTCGAAATCGATGCGATAATCGTTAATAATCGATTAATCGCTAAAATAGGGAATTTCCAAGGCAATTCTTACTTTCTCCCGGACAGGTACAAAGTCGAAGAATTTTACGACGGATTTACAGCTGCAGTCCTCGAATGCACGGCACTCACATTGTGAACAGTTGCCGGTTATTTTGACAGATTTGACTCCATCTTCACTGGGAGCCGCCTTGGGCTAAAGAACGAAGTACAATCCCCAACCCAGCTGGATGCAACCCTTGTCATGGTATTTGTTAGCAACCTGAGAGTGTCTTCTGTTTGTAATCGGGCGCCGCTTGGGAGTTCTAATCACCCCATCGTAGTTATCTGCCGTTATTTACAGCAAGATGGACCATAAAGATCTCATTCGTTGCAAAGATAGAAAGTTCAGGCGAAGAAAATGTCTTCTCCAGTAAATTCAGCGACTGCGCGAAATTAGCGCCTCCATAGATTTAAGTCTGTTTTACGATGCAGACATATCGAAGTATTGTAACCAGTTAACTAGTTACTGAAATTTCTGCTTCGATACCAGTTGCCCAATTGAAACAATTTTTATCCGCCGATAGTTTCTCGTCTCGAAAGACTGCGTAAGTTTAAAGAAAAGGCTTTGAACATGAGTAAAGTCTCTATCGACTGACAAGAAAATCGAATTGCGTAGCCTTAACCATATCTAAGTTCAAACTATACTTGGAAATATCGAGAAATATGGAAAGTGCTGAAACAATTAAGCGGTCAGCTGCGAAGTCGTACATTCAACTCCGGATGTGGAAAAACTAAGCTTCAATTTTTGAGACCAGGATAGCACTTCATTCTTTGCTATATCCTCTGTTAGCCTCGGATACTCCCCTTTCTGTGAACATCCCAGAAGTACTCGGAGAATTAATCGAGTTGCAGGTGAACAAAGCACCTGGTTCTGGTAAATTAGCTCCTGTCGTTCACAAGGAATGTGCAGATCACAGACACGGCCTCTCGCCGACTTGTACACACAATGTGATTCAAGCAGCACAAAATAGCTGACAGTTGGCGAAGCGCAAGCGTCACGCCAGTGCCCAAGAAAGGAACTTGCAGATATCGGCCGATCGATTGTACGTCGGTTGCTTTGAAAAACTTTAAGAGGTTTATTCTTAAAATAAGTACAGCACATCTGTTTGCATATCGCAGCTCAAGTTGCCGTAGCACATTTGGTACACACTGTGCTCTCGTCAGTGGATAATGAAAACAACTCGATCCGCATCTGCTTTCTGGAGTATAGCAACGCTTTCGGTTGTGTGAACCGTGAATCATTGTTGCGCGATCCATTAGGTACTGGAGTTCAAATCTCTGTTGTTCTTCTGTTGAAAAATTAGTTCACCAGGCGCAGTCCGTTTAACAGGTTAATGGGAAAAAATTCACTCATCAAGAACTCTGGTGTTCTTCAGGGAGCCATCTATCCCCATTCATATTTTTCACTTAAATGAACACAATCGTTGTCCCTGAATAGGCCATCTTGTTGAAGTATGCGGACAACGTTGTCCTTCGCATCCATCATCCAAGCATAGAGTTATCAGCCAAGCTACAAACTCTAGTGGACAACCTCACAGCTTTGTCCAAATCCCGTTGCTTACTGTTAAGCACCTTAAAATGTAAGAATGTCCTTTTTGCTGTTCGGAGAAAATCGCTACCAGCAAATGCCAACGGTGTGTCCGCAACTTTGCACTGACCTCTTCCACTTCAGTGAAATACCGGAGTGACACTTAGCAATGGCCTTACGTGATCCCTTTACGTGAACGAAACATTCACTAAATTTAGAAGACTCGCATTCTGTGTTACACGTACCCCGTTTTTGCTGCAGCGTTTTTTAACTGCATGTGGGTTACCCTACAGGACCCATTAGTCTCCCGTTCTCTTTCCTGGTCTCCTGAGTAAGGATTTCAAAGTAATTGCCGGATCAGTGAAACATCTATCCCAGGTGTAGTGGCATTTCAAGGGCGGAACTTGTTAACATCGTTGTATCCAGCAACGTCAAATCACGTAACAAGCTTTCACATAAAAAACTCAGTGGTGTGTTAGCCACCCCCTTCAAAGAGCGTTGTTCGAATGCGTATCAGGCTCCGCTCCGACCAGACAGGGAGTCTAGAGTACAACAGTAGTTCCTTGCCCGCCATGTTTTTTGAAAGGTAAAATTTTGTCATTCAAGAACTGTCTCCAGTGATATTTGGTCTGCCAAGTTTTCTAACGACTGTAGTTTTATTCCTATCGTCAAGTACCATACGTTTTCACTATTTATTCCTGTCCGTGGCGTGTATGTTAGATATGGATATTCATTCTGCATGGGTGCATAAAACATATTCCTGACTGACTTGACTTGAAGCAGTGCCCGGAACTTCATATCGATGGTAACGAGTTGCACTCCTCCATATGAGTGAAGGACCTGGGCGTCGCACTTAAATAGGATTTATTTTGATCATGTCATATGAAAGAAATATTCATAAAAGTCAGGAAGTTATCGTTTCACACCCCACGTCTGCGAGCTTCCTCTATCCCGCATGATTCAATACTTCGTTTTCGCACTGCTTGTGTTCTTCATCTAGTGATTTTCTGCTGGTCCGCCGGTTGAGAACTTCAGAGTAATCCCCACGTCGTTGTAATCTTTGCCGCGATTTAGCGGTGCGTTAAAGTGTAGGTTTGTTTATTTACTTATATCCACTCACGATCGTTCTTGTAAGGCTAGCGTCAACAGCAATTACCGACACATCACCCCTTTCAATGTGTAGTGTGGGGATGTGTTGATCTCGTCAACCAGATAAAAGTACAAGTCCGAAGAAGAGCTTATCGTCTGTCAATGATTCGTTATCTAGAGATATTTGTTAGACCCTAGCAAAGTAGTCCTAAAATCAACCAAGCAGGCTAAGCTATGATGGTGTAGCGTTTTCCAGTTACCGTATACTGTCCAATATAAGCCCGTCCATGGATAGACCGACAGTATAACTATGCAATATCAAAATTGTCCTAAGTCGCAATCCCTATATTAGTCAAACCCATAAAAAGCAGCAAAAAGAAAAACGAAATTGTTTCTTCACGGTTTCAAAGTCATCATTATCTGCTCTTGAGAGTTTTCAAGCGAAATATGCTCTACTATTGGGGGGTAACCGTAATGTATGAGCGCTTTTGATTCGCTACCCAAAATAGCGTTAACGCGACGTCACATGATTCATGGTGTACCATCCGTCACTAGCGGGTGCTAAGGCGAAATAGTGACAGAGGTGTGCAGTGAATTCCTGGGTGGATTTTGCATGTGCCTTTTTTAAATATTGCATGTCGTCTTTCTATAGGCCGACCACCCCGTCTACAGAAATGAAAACGTATCCAAAATGTATCGGCTTATGTTAGGTAATATACGGTACTTATCTACCTTTGAATTGCATGGATGGAAGTATGTGTTACAACCGATTATTCACCTGTCCTTGACGCATAAAGCACTTCCTTGATTTGTCTTGACTATCTGGCGAGATGATCAAAATAAGCTTGTCGCTAATGTAGATTCCGGGCGCAAAGAAGAAGAGAGTGATCATATCGTCTCACTGATGCGCTTAAGAACTAGGAGATCAGCGACAAACATGCCGAAGTGATAGACGCACATGGACACAAACTCACCTACACCATCGGCGCAGTACCGCAGCGAATTTGGTCGTGTGTGTCTTAGTCGATAAGACATGATAACAAGGAAGGCAAGGAAAATGTTAGTTAGGTGTGTATTGCCTCACGCAAATGATCTTGCTTACATCATCACTTACTGACGGCGGAGATATGGTTGCCAAGTTGGCATCACCGTTGCGCTTAGGTTGTATGGGCACAGAGAGCGTGTGTTTACACTCGACTGACGTTTAGTCTCGCTTGATATAACACCACTGGTTGCATTTGATACGAAGGTTGACAAGGTGTCCAATTGCATGAGACTGGCATCACGATCGGTGTGGCTTTCAGCGTCTGCCAAAAGCTTTGCTGAACAAAACAAGCAGTTCTATGGTGAAACGAATTACTGTCCAGGTGACGACGTGCGTATATGCGGTGCACATGATCTTTTTATCTGTATCAAGAAGTTGTAGCATGGTATGGATCAGCTCCAAAACATTAGTGGTTTCTCGTCGAACGTGTGAATACATCTGTGGGGGTACAATCCACCCATGGCTGCTTTTTAGGTGTGGCCATTCTGTGATCGTTCGCAGTCAGTGACAGGTAAACTTGGAATCTGATGCTGAAAATACGAACGTGGAAGGAGCGCCGCTGCTGTCGAGTACACCATAAAAGTCAAGACAAATTCTGTGCAGCAATCAAAACCAGTCATTTACGAACCATGGAACTATTTATATCGCAGATAAATTATAAGAGATATTTCACAGTAGCAGTTTTAAAAGGATCAGTTCCCGCTGTCGCTTTCCATGTCACCTGATTGTGTTCATTCGGCCGCAGGCACATCTAGTCCACCGTGGTCGGACACGCCTTGTTCGGGCCACGTTGAGCATAGCCTGGGCTTACCCGCATCAATTCTACACTATCCATATGGCAAGTGCAATCCTGATTAGCTCACGTGGACGGCATATGATTCACCTTCTCTCAACTCTGCTTCCGTGGGCTCCCGTCGTTCAGTTGGTCAGGAGCCACTGAAAGCCGTCGTTACTCTGTTAGCGTGCGCGTGTTGTTCGTTCGCTGCTGTCCGGGCCAATCCGATTCGCCCCTGTAAGAACGCTGTTCTTTGTGCGTGCTAGACCGGATGGATTCTGTCGGGCCCCTATAAGCTATGCGACCGTAGCCGGCGCGCGCGCACCGTGTTTCGTTGGCTTTCTATCCATTGGTTTTGCGTTGATTTCGTTTACCCGAGCTGTCAGTGGCCACAGAACCAGCTTTAGCGGTTCAAAAGGAGAACGCATCGGTCACGACTTGGTACGATTAGCAACTAGCGGCGATGATAGACATTTAACTGACTACGTTGATAGAAGACACGCAATTTAATTAACCGAAAAGGGTTCATAGCTCAAGTGACACGAAGTACGCTCCATACCGTGTTACTATGACAAGCAAAAGATAGCAATGATGATGGTTTATCCATCATCGGAATCACTTAGCTCGCCGGTAGCCATTACCAGACCACTAAACTACCCAAAGGGGGATATCAGGTTCGGAAGAAAAAGATGCCCTGTGGGTGAAGCGCTCCACAGACAATGTAAAGTAAAGACACATCAGGGAGTTTTCCAACCAGGAGGCCTAGTTTTAGCGGCGACACGCACATGGTTGATGACCAGGTTCCCCAACGGGTTTCCTTAAAAGGTTTTCTCGGAAAATTCGCTTTTCAAATGCCTTAAAACGTGTCTTGTGTCGTACAGACGCGGAAACAAATAGCTAAATCTTGAAGTAGTATGCTGATAAGAAAGAACTCGTTGTGGTCCATCCTAAAACGGAAAGCACTACGTGAAGATTCAATGCGATTCAGAGGGTAACCCGACAACGGCAAATAGTGTGCAGCACACATCAAGGGTGATGGGATCTATGATCACCGAGAGACTGGGTCGGATTGACGTTTGTTGACTACCCAGATGCAGTCTTGGGAACCAGCAACACAAATGCTTAGATACCCCATCAGCTATCGCTTGTATTCGTTCTCCACGTTATGGCTCTTGGTGGCTCCGTCTATCGATTCTAATGCTCAGGGGTTTCCATGGTCAAGAGACAACCCAGTCAATGTCATATCCCCGGTCGGCAGTGTTCCAGGACGTAGTGGGTTTTCGCCTGGCAAGCGTTCTCCGTACAAAAAGCCATAAATGTCTGTTTAACGACACTGCGACATGGCGGATGTGACTCGCCATTTAATAAAGTCACTGACCCTACCACGCATTGGCAAGTTGACCGATACCACATATCACGAGTTCTGTGCATATATCCGTTCTCATACGACTACACCTACATGTTTGATCAGTGACATGCTACTACTCTTAAAACGCTTTAACAGATGGGTCCTCATGCTTTACTTACCTGACCCGCACTGTGTACACAACCCCATCGGACCCAGTTCCTCACCAACATACTCCAGTCCAAGGAGGTGTGTAATTCTTATCCTGACATGTCGCACCCCGCGAGAATAAACTTCATTCCATCTTTGGCCCATGTGGACCTACACAACTGACTCCATCCGTATTACCCTTGGACCTCTTGGACCTGCTCATTATGCTATTCTGATCATGCCCAAAAGGCGTGCCTCGCTTGGTGAGGGGGCTAGCCTGTCCTCTGCACGGCAGTAACGTGTAAGTCAGTGGATAGTAAGCGGCGCTATATCACATCTAGTAACTTATTCACGACGGTCGTTGCCGTGCCCCGTAGCTCAGTGGTCTCAACCACGGAGTGGCAACAGTCGAGTTGCGGTTTCGAGCCCTAACAGGGTCCGATGGAATGCACACTGCTGACGATTCCCGAAAGGATGAAACGCGCGTACATTGCTTTTCCGGGCCTGTGACGGCTGTCTGGGTGAGTCTAGATGTGACGAATTTCTACCTATACCATTCAACTCCCCCTACTACTCTTCTGAATAAATATTTATTTATTTATTAGATTATCAATGTTATTGCACCAAGGTGTGTTGACGTAAATGAACATATTGCACCGCGGTCCTCGGACTGTATGTGAGAAACGAAATAGTAGTGAACTTTTGGTATCCGGCGACGAAGATGTCAGAAGGAGTTTGTTTGAGTAGCTAGGAGGAAGCCACATGCAGTGAAAACGACGAGCAAGAACATGAAGAAAAAGTTGAGAGAGAATGGAACAGTGAGACCATCAGGAAGAGAAGAAAACAGATCGTCATAACCAGTTAAGTGTTAGAGTGAAACACCAGTACGTGTCAGATTACGAACAATGTTCACACGAGAGAAGCAGCGAATGATCCCACACAATACCAGACATCGGCCGCGTCCACATTTCAAATTCATGCTAGGAATTATAAAACCGTCGACTGGGGTCTGTTCGCCAAATTAATGAGATCTGCTCGATGGGACACATGTTTCTACTGAAGACTCACAAGCCGCTGCAGATCTTCTCTACAACAACAATTATATATGTATTGATGCACTCGTTCCCACTGTGCATCGACATTTTCATTACAATAACAAAACGCATATGTCACGTAAAACAACCATAACGCTCAACAAGTTGCTAACGGCATATAGTAAAACAAATGACTCCCCCTTCTTGGCACAACACCAAAAGCTTACCGCAGTTCCACAACTGGCATGTCATAGCAAAGAGATTGCTGATGAAAAAGTCCTCCGCAGCCAGCATAAAATTCGCGATCTAGTCAACATTTTAATGTGTAGGAATACCGAACGGAGTCAAGACACAATCTCACTGGTTACGGCAGATAAGCACATAATAACTGACCCGATCCACACCAGTGAAATCTTTAGTCAGTACCTCTGCGCTCCTTTAACGTGGATAAGGATCCTCCAAGATTACATATAATACCATCAACACTTGATCAACTCACTCGTGTCAAGTTCGAACTCCGTGACATACAAAAGCTTGTAGAATACACAAAACTACCTTATTTCGGCGGACCAGATAATGTACCTCCTGCACTTATCAAACTTTGGGGGGTGTCGACATACCCTTGCTTCTATTGAATATGTTCACCAAAACCATGAACTCTGGCACTGTATCAACACAGTGGAAAGAAGCCATTGTCACACCGTGACACAAACCAGGCTCCCTGTTCGTAACAAAGAAGTATCGTCTAATAAATCATACATCTATCTTATCCAAACTGATGAAGAGACATATAAAAACTGCAACGGTCGACTTCCTACTATCTCGTAAGTTAATCAACAACGCTCAATACGGTTTTCTGTACGCACGTTCGTGCATAACGTGCTAACTTGAATTCCTACATCAACTAACCGTCTCACAGGATAACGGCAATTCTGCAATCGTTATTTACCTCGATATGTACAAAGTTTTCGATCGAGTGCCACATGGAAAACTAATATCCAAGTCGACGTCTTGTGGAATCGGGGAACCCCTGTTTTCGTGGTTCAAATCGTATCTTACAAATAGAACGCAGATGGTACAGATTCGGGAACACAAATCTGAACCAACAGCAGTAGCACAGGGTAGTGTCTTTGGTCCTACGCTGTTTTTGATGTATGTTAACGATATATTTGACGCTGTGAAATTCGGAACACCATATGTGTTTGCCGACGATATAAAAAGTATATTCACTTTTCACCCCGCTACCATAAACGAAACTACCAATACGATCCAGCTCGACCCCCACGCGCTCGGAAGCTGGTGCTCGAAGTGGGAAATGTTATTTACGACAGATAAGTGTTACGCTATGTCTTACAAATAAGACATAACATCTAGCATCATCATCATTATACACGTTAGCTAGAGGTGGGAACCACCTCAGCTACTGTGCCGCAATACATAGAAAAAAGGAGGAAAAGATGCAACAGGTGCAAGTTAGCTCAGCTACCGGTAACGGATAGGCATCGTTCCGGTAAGCTACCAGCCGGCTACTGTGCATCAAAAAAATTTAATATGCAAAAGTATATAAGGCTAAATAGTGAGATTGTGGTTAGACGGGTAGGCTAAGGAGGGATGGGGTGGGACAGAAACTCACAGCACGAACGCCACTGAGGTCGGCTACTAGTGTGTGTATCCAGCCGAACGTGTTCATGGTATTTCGGACCCCAACCAGGAAGCCGAAACGCTCCAACTGAGGTCAGCTTCGAAGTAAGGGCCTTCATTCCTCTCGACCAAGACATCGCTTGGTCACCTCTTCTCTTCTTCCATCCACACACTCGGCGCGCAAACAACGCACATCGCGGGAGTCGGTGGGCTGGCATGCGTAACACGTGGCCGAGCCATCGGAGCCTGGTGCATGAAATGACGGTGCTGAGCGGTTCATTTCCTTTTCCTGTACCGTAAACAAGGTGTCTAACACGCTCGTTGCTCACTCGGTGTTCCCGCCAGATGTGGGCTAAATTGCCAAGGCACCGGTGGTCGAAGGTAACTAGCCTCTTTATGTCCGCTGATCTAAGGGGCCAGGTTTCACAACCGTACAGTAGGGTCGAACGTACCGTTGCATTGTACACTCTACCCTTCAGGGCGAGAGTGATGTCGCACCGGCGCCATAGGTGGCGAAGGTTAGCAAAAGCGCCTCGAGCTTTTGCTATACGGTACGTGAGCTCATCTTCAATCCCACGGGCGCTGATATAACTTCTTAGGTAGTTGAATTTACGAACGACTTCTAGCTGATCCTCACCAACGGTCAGCGTAAGAGACGGTTCAGGCCAAACTTGGAGGAACACTTTGCAATTCGAGGGTGCGAAGCAAAGCCCAAAGTGACGGACAGCCAGTGCTAATCTACCAGTGCCGCTTGGCACGTCTGGGAGCTGTCAGAGACTAGGACAATATCATCAGCATATTCTAAGTCAAGGAGTCCTTCTCCTGGGAGCAGATACACATCTTCTAAGTAGTGTCCTGTAAACACGATTTCCATGACTTCATCAATAGCGAAGTTGAAGAGGAAAGGGGACAACGGACATCCTTGTCTCACACCGCTGGAGATATTAAAGGGCGACGACAGCTTGTCGTAAGCCCTCAATCTGCCCGAGCTACGCGCGTATAATGCTCGGATAATGTTTACAGATTTCTCAGATACACATTTCCTGAGTAGGCAGTCACAAGGTCCGCTGAATCGAATGCACAGTTGATATCGAGGAACATGACAACGGTGGGCCGCCAATATATGTGACGGTGCTCCAACTACTGACGCGAAGTGAGGATGTGGTCAATGCAGCCACGACCTCGACAAAACCCGGCAGTTTAATCATTTGTGATAAGCAAATTAGTATATGCCATAATGTTCGTGATCCGGGACTGAGAAACGCATGCTCGCTCAACTGCTCCGAACAAGTAGTCTAAGTCATCGCAACGACCAGACAAAGCATTGGAAGGTCATTTAGAATTTTCAAAGTAAAAGAATCCATACTCTGCGCTTATTCATCACTTTCACGTCCACTTTCGGAATACTGCTCGATGGTGTACGGTTGTGCAAACAAAGGAGACTGCACTGTACTGCAAAAGGTACAGCGAATATTCACAAAACACCTATAAGGAACTCAGCGAAATTAGAATATTCCGGACGATGTGAGAAACGCAAGCTTGATTCCATCTGGCCGAGGCGAGTGAAGCTTAAATTAACCATATACTATAATATATTGCACAAAAAATACATGTTTCCAACCTTAACATGACAATAATACAATCACCATCATACCGACACACGAAATAAGGAACATTCGGTAGTGGAATGCAGGTGGAATACCACCACACTGGCTAACTTCCTCCTTAATTGATATGCGCGAATCTGGAACAAAATGCTAACCGATATGCATGCTAGCAATTCAGAGTAGGAATTTTAAAAAAGGACCCACTAATACTTGCCCGTGCAAAATATGATCCATCTATTGGGAAGTCACAGAACGAACAGCCAAACATACGAACAAGATCCAGTATTTAGCTAATTCAGAAATCAGCCTACAACCCAGAGCGAATATTGCAATAGTAAGGTCCCTATACTCACCGTCTTCATCTTTCTTCCTCCTTCTTACCTATGCCAACGACAAAGTTGTTGCCAGCAAGTGTGTTATGAGGGAGGAAGTCACTCAAACACACCGCCATATTTCGCATCTTCAATGTCGATGTTCCTACTACTTTATTGTCGTTTAGTAGTACGTTTATCTATTATAAGTGCCCCTCTTGCTTCAGTTACATGTGAGTGCCAATACCAGAATTCGATACTACTAAAAAACCATGGACGAAGCAGCCATCGAATGTGCTAAAAGAAAATTGACACCTACTTTATACAGTTCCGTATTAATATTCGCATGAAACTTACCAAACCCGACACAGACAACATCAGGTAACACATTGAAAAAAAACAGGCAACTTTGATATTCTATCAAAATTGAAAACCGTTTTTTATAACTCTTTTACCATTTTCGATCATTTGCGGTCGTTGAAAGTAGAAATGTTTTATTTACCTGGACATACCGTCACAGGCGTGTCTCGACAAAAACGAGAATATTTATTTATTTTGCATAAGACCACAGACAATGAAGTTAATGTTATCAGATCGAAAAAATCAGGTGATATTAAAAGGGGCCGTCGTTCGCTATGAGCAGATGCTGCATGGAGCCACGCTAGAAGGCTCATCAGTCAAAGTACTGACCAGGATAGAGTCAATGAATACCGCGAAATGTGGAGGCGAATCACGAGTGTCAACCGAACTGAAGGGTAATCTAAACCACGAAGAGCAACAGTACAAAGTCATCTTTGTCGTGGGTATGCAAAACACCTGTTTGTTTCGTAACTGCGCCACGGTTGAATTAAAAGAAGATAGCATACGTATTCTGATTTGCGGGGGCAGGAAGACAGCTCGTCAGCCAAAAAAGAGTACAATGTCAGAGCTGACAATCTATTTGATGGTTCAACACTAATAGGGATAAGGTTCGTTGGTTGATCCGGTGCGCGATTGGATCTTTTAGTAGATTGTCGTTGGTGCCCGTCGACCGGTAGCCGAAGGAGTGATTCCTTGGTTTTGTAATTCAAAGTTTCACCACATGGAGTCCGTATAGGTGCGCGCCATTTCACAGCATCCATAGTCCGCTGGCGACTGGTAATAATCACGTAGCAGCGAAGAGTCGGTGCGCAACACCGGCATACTGCTAATGTCTCCGTGGTTGGTGACTAAGCAGTTTGATGTGAGTTGCACTTTGTAATAGGTATTTGGGCCTATATACTATAGATGCAAGGGTGTGCACTTCGTGCAATTCCAAAAGAGGAGGTAATTAATTCCCTCGTCGTTGTGTGTCGGCCGCTGGCCAAAAGGATTACGCGCCGGTGTCACCGGTTCGAATCCGTGTAGGCGCGAGCGACCTTGCGGTATACCCAGTCCACGCGAGACCAGTGGTGGCCGCGCGGAAGCGAAGCGTCGGTACGGTGTGCCGGTGCACTTCTGATGCTTACTTACCATTGTGCTCTATCTGCTATGTTACCGTGTGAACTCAGACACCAAGTGGTTAGGCATCAGCATTGAAAAAGGCACCAACAGTACGCCGGTACACAGTACCGACGCTTCGTTACCACGCAACAACCATCAGTCGCGCATGGGCTAAGGATACTGCGATATTCGCCCGATCAGCTACGCAGGCTCGAACCCGCGACCACAGGATTGCAAAGCAGGCTTGTGGTCCTTAAGACCAGGGGCAGGCAACAAATGGTTACAGCCGTCAGTGAATGGTAGGGTAAAAAAGGGATAGGGAATACTAAACAAATATTCCGAAAGGGATAGTAGATGTACGTGGTAGCTATACCCAAAAAAGGAACGTAACCTAAAGCATGGAACAGGCACAACTTTCAGAATGCCCAAATCGTATTCACAACCCATCAAAATAAGAAGTACCTTGCGTCCGGAGAAAACTGTGCAACCAATACAGCTCCCTTGTGACCGGGAGAGGTAACTGGTGCAACGGGTGACGGGGCGGACACGAAAGATAGCCTGTGCTTGGTACACAACTCGGACCACTGATTCTAAATCGTGAAGCCGGTTATCATTTTCCCCTGATTCCTTCAGCTTAGCCCGATACTGAAACAGAGTAGTCCGCAAATCGTCCAGAAGTTGAACATTATCGACAAAGAATTCGTACGTAGACGGTCGATCCTCGGTCTAGTGCGAGAAGAGAGGAATTGACTCAAATAGCAATGAGATGATGTGGAAGAAGCATATGAGCAGACAGTGGATCGGATCAGTTATGACAGCAAGACGCACCTGATGAAGTACTCTGTTTAACAAATCAGTAAGCTCTTTAGGAGTGATTGTCAACGGGAGCCAAATAGGACTGCCGGTTTCATTGCCATCGCTGTCCACAAGCTGTACGAACAGAGATTCACTCTCTTGACTTCTGTCAACCTCCTTAATAATGGGCTCATTCGGAAGCAAGTGGTGCAGACTGTTTTCCATCATGGGAGTAGTAACAGTACTCATTTGTGCTGAAAAATCGCTGGAAATAAAAAGCAGCAATGGGCTGATAAAATAAGGAATGTAAAATAGATATGAAAACTGTGAAAAACAAACCTGATCGGTCAATGCGGCAAAAAGTAGGAGGTGGACTGGACACAAAGGGCAAACTGAGAGCGGGGCAACCAGTCCGGGTCCAAAAACGTATATGAGACGACGGAAAAAGGGATAGCACTCGTTCGCATAGTGCATCACACGGTACATTTGTGCAGCAGTAACAAAAATTAGCAAACTTAGAGATCTGATACTACCTAAGTGCGAGAAAGGGCCAATAACGTGAATGAGTATACTAAGCACTGGGATATTGGTGCATTCAACACCTTGCAAATATGCAATACCTAGAGTGCCGAAACTTCAGTTCAGTTAAACAGTAATGAACCGAGCACCGAAGTGCCACTGAAGTTGCCACGACTCACGTCGCCAGGATAATATTAAAGAACAATGGTCAAAAAGTGGTGGAGTGCGAATAGATACCTAGAAAAGGGGGCTAGGAAGGAAGTGCGTATAATCAACCAGAGGGGAATATTAAACAGATAACGCATGCGGAAACGTCACTGACTACGCGACAGTAGCGTGTCCGATGAAAGTCTCAGTCAGTGATGTGCTGAAAATGCGCCCATATGGGTGTATAAAGCTTATTTTGACTTGATCTGGACCATAATAATAATAATAATGTGTCAGCTGTACGCCGTAACGGCGCTTCGCTGCCGCGCGACTACCACCGGCCGCGCGCGGGCTGAGTATACCGCGAGGACGCCCACCCCTACGCGGATTCGAACCGATGACCTTATGGTGGCAAAGCAAAAGTGCAGACTTCTCGGCCACCGACCGATCTGAACCATCACGCGATTACCGACTATGAGAGCAGCACTCGCCAGCCTGACCAAATAGCTAGGTCATCATCGTCATTATACACGTTAGCACGGGATGCGAAATAGCACAGCTAATGTGATGGAACAAAATTGAGAATATATAAGAAAAACGATCCTAGATATTACAGAAGGTAAAGTGAAAACAACAATATGATATTTTGTTTCATGCATCGAGAATGAGATCGCAGGTAGAGAAGTTGGCTATATAGAAGAATGAGAGACGAAACACAACATAGATGCCATTGCGGTTCATCGCAACGAGACTGGACCTTAACCTGGTGCGAAGGTTTGCGATCCCCCGTGACCCATTTAGATATGCTGCGTGGCACCTCACAACTGCGTTGAAAGTTACTCATACCAAACAGGTCAATGGTTAGGGGTCAGATTAACAGTCTTACAATCCAATCCTCCTAGAAGGTTAGGGAGAGATAAATGGTCCGCTTCCTTTAAAACGTAGTCATTAGAGACAACATATCTACGGGTTATAAGCTCACAGTTCGACTGGCGTAGAGCACGAACGCCACGCATTGTCTCTGAGGGTGGGAGGACACCGTCCGGGGCTCAATGGTTAGCAACCGCCCACTTCAAGCCATGCAGTCCCTGGTCAAATGGGTGTAAACCCGCCAACTCCCACCTGTAGCTAGCCGTGGTCGCAGGTGCGTAACATAATACTGTCGTAGAACACGTGTGCACTGTACTAAATCTTCAAAGGCAGTACGTGACAGGCCTCAAGCAGGTCCCAATAGGCCACTGCAATCACACTCCCGAGCTGGATTAGCTTCCCACTGTCTTGCGTGTCAGGTTATTGAGCCCAAGGCTCCGGGTGGAATCCCTCAAGTGAATCTCCATGTGGCCCACTGCCTTGTAGGTCAGGCTGTTGAGTCAAAGATTAGAGGTAGGGCACTTCGAACATAACCCCTCTCTCGGAATGTGCAGCCGGAGTAAGTCATCCGCCCTTTTGATTAGGTCGAGCATACTCCTGCTTCTCCTTGTTTTGCTCTCTTTTTCCCCATCCATTGATCAAGAGAGTAGTACTGATCCCATAGATGCTGCTATTGATACATATAGCCCTGCCACCAAACCTACAGAATCATTTCACATTGGTTCATTTAACGTCCGTACTCTAGGTCAGATCCGCCAGCAGACAGCACTAACACTCACTCTTCATCCGCTTGGCATTTCTGTGTGGTGTGTTTCCGTAACATGCATACAAAATATCAGCGTCGTGACGAATCTTCGACTCCCTGGTTCTAATTCGGACGACGATGGCTACTCTTCGCTTCTCTGGCGATACTGAGTCAATGGCTCAAGTTATTTACGGTGTTGGCAGCTCCCTTAGCAAACATGTCGAAGGCAATCTGCTCGACTGGATGCTGGCAAATAGCTACATGTGTGCGATTCGACTTCGAGCTTCTAACAGAGTTAATAAACAGCGTCCGAAGGCAAAATGCCTTTTCATCATCTCAGTTTATACCGCTTCGCACCTTCGAAGTGCAAAGTGCTGTTGCAGGACCACCAGCCAGATGGTAACCACTTTACCATTGATAACGAGGAATTCGAGGTGGTTGATCGATTTACTTACTTTGGCAGCTGCATCAGCAACGGAAGTCAGCTCACGCATTGGAAAAGCCAGAAGTGGCTTTTCGAATCTGTCGCATATGTGGCACAAGAAAGGGGTTTCTCTCCGTCTAAAAGGCCGTGTTTACAAAGCCATAGTGAGGGCCGTCCTGCTCCATGGGAGTGAGAATTGGCCCGTTCGGTCTGATGATCCGATGCGCCTTCAAATCTTTGATCATCCCTGTCTGCGGAGCATTGCTGGTGTCAGGTGGCACCAGCGTGTCTGCAACAATGATGTGCGTAGGCGAGTACTAGGCAGTGATAACTAAGCTAGTTCCTTAGAACAACAGATAGCACTGAATAAGTTGCGTTTGCTTGAGCGCGTACTACGTATCTCTGATCACCGCTTACCGAAGAGGGGTTTGTTCTGTTTGCAAGTTGTAGGGTAGCGCAAG
The DNA here is from genome assembly GCA_944474145.2 of Dicrocoelium dendriticum. Classification (NCBI taxonomy): domain Eukaryota; kingdom Metazoa; phylum Platyhelminthes; class Trematoda; order Plagiorchiida; family Dicrocoeliidae; genus Dicrocoelium; species Dicrocoelium dendriticum. The sequence goes on from CALYDF020000115.1 coordinate 67,968, forward strand.
GCTGGAGACGGACCCAATTTGACTTGACAGCGGGAAATGAAGTCATTGACGATCAAACCTGATACCGTCGGTCCATCTCACCTTCTGGGCTGGAATCGACGTAGCGTGCTTTGTGCTTAGCTCGAGACTTTACAGGATATGGCTCGCAGCCAATGTCAGTGGCGTGTCTGCTGCCGTCTCCTCGTCGGACTGCCTGTATAAAGTGTATTTGATGCAAGGTTATCCGCGGGGTAACAGACGATAATGACGCGGGGCAGTGAAAGCCGCAAGGAAGGTGTCTCGCCGATGCCGCCTTATTTTTGCAAGATAGCCAGCTGTTTGTGACGGTGTGTTGTTAACACAAGATGTAGGCGCCTTTACTCTAGGTGTTTGTTTAGGGCATTAAGTTTTTTCTGTTAAGTCCCCTTCCCTCCCTCTTATTGTTCTTTATTCCATAGGTCATAATGGCTGTATGGTAGCGAATCATCAGTTGAAATGGCTGATGTATAGCTGTGATTGATTGTTGAGTTTATGCCACTACAGAAGGCAGTTCAGAAGGTATCAAAGAGGACTCTATCAACAGCTCTCATCTATTCTTCGCAAAGCGAAGAATATTGACATCGTGATTATTACTAGTGAGATGAATGCCAAAGTGGGTCGTTTTTCAGACTATGAACAACACCTGAGCGGCAGCCTCGGAGTCGATGCATGCCGAACAGACAGTGGTGATCGATTCCTGCAACTGTGCGCCGACCACAACATTTACCTAAGCAGCACTTTTAAGCAAAAACGTTCACACCGCGTCATCTGACGCCCACCGAAATCCCCAATAACCTGAACCAAAATTGACTATATTGCCATCCGCTATAGATGGCGCACATCAGTTCAAGACTGTCGGTCAATTTGG
>CALYDF020000115.1:69352-87088 GCA_944474145.2 Dicrocoelium dendriticum
CTGGCTTTATCCACTTGAGTCGTGAATGACCGGAACTGCCTTCCGGAGTCCATCGTCGATGCCAAGACCGGGGAAAGTTTTAAACATTTGTTGGATTCTCATTTTAGTTTGCGGGGATCCAGCTATTTTCAATGCAGTTTCAGTGGTTCTCTATGGGGACCTTGTTCCGCAATGACCCAGGCTATCGCCGCAACGATCGAGAAGTGACGGAGTTGACAAAGGACCTTCCTTCTGCTCTCTATCATCAAATGATCCAAGCACTTCAACAATCCAAACACGGAGTTGATGAAAGCGGGTAATGCGGACTCCGGAAGCAGCAGTGACCTCGTGTATACAGTATAAATCCATACTGTAGTCAACAGAGAAGGATGAAGTACGGGGAAATAACGGTCCGGATGCTTTCCAAACCGTGGCGGATTTAGAAAGTAAGAACCATGAAACAAGCACTGCGCTTGTGTCAAAAAGAATTCTGCGCGAAGAGGCTCTTTACTGGAGTTCACTGGAGTGGTAGAGAGCAAAAGGGGGAATCCCGTGTCAGCTCCTTCGCTTCCCGTTCAAAGCAGATTGCGCGGATCATTGGGATACGCCGTTCATAGGGGACCATCACGATCGCAGCGAAAACAGTATGATCTCTGCTTGCTCTGCAGATAAGAATCCAACAATCGTTTGAAACTTTCCTCACCTGCGCTGACGACTGGCTCTGGTAAATTGTTCCAGCCCATCGCAACATGGGTAGACAAAGTGAGATCGGAATGAACTCAGCGCCTCCTCGGCTTAAACAGTTTCCAGGAGTGATCCCTGTCGAACTATCAACTATGGGTTGAGAAAACTCCTTTAGTTCATTTCCCATCATCCTTCGCAGAATGTGTCTGGTGTAAACCAGGTCACCACGAGGACGATGATAATCCAAGGAAACCATGTTCACCGTTCGAAGCCGCTGATCGTAAGACAAATTGCGGAACGTAGGGATCGATTTCGACCCTCGTCGTTGGACCTCTCCACGAGAACACGTTCGGTCTTTGTAAGAGGATAGACCGCGGGTGAGTCGTATTCGAGGATGGGGCGTACATAAGAATAAAAGAGGAGTCTGAAGACCTCAGGAGTCATACGGGAGAAGGATCTCCTTTGGCACAGAACATCCTATTGGCAGCCGCTACCCTCATCAAGGTGTCCTGGGTTGTGCGCAAATCAGGGGACACAAGTACACCAAGGTCCTTCTCACAAGCAGCGTCCCTGAGCAAGAAGCCAGAAATGTGATAAGCACCAAACGGGTACGGAGCACTGATAGGGAGGACTGAACACTTTTCGCAATTGATGGGCAACTGCCACTCCAGTGACCAGCTGTGCAGGCGGTCAAGGGTCTCTTGCAATCGGTCAGCATCCTCAAGCTCGGACATTTCTAGCCATAGCTTTAAGTCGTCAGTATATAGCAAACAATCCGTACAGAGCTCTGATGGAAGGTCGTTGATGAATAGTTTGCATAATTCAGGACCGAGCCTTGTGGAACTCCACTGGTCATGAGAACAGGCTCAGAGTAAGTGTCGTTCACCATCATTTGCATACTAAGGCCTTTCAAAAAATCGGCGATCCAAGAGTGGATCTTCCCAGAAACACCAATACCCCGAAGTTTAAAGAGGAGCTGGCTCGTGCGGAACCTTATCAAATGCTTTCCTGAAGTCGACAATGACGTCTAGGCGATTGCAGGCATCAAACAATTTAGCCCATTTTTCGCTGGCCACAAGAAGGTTGGAGGTACACGTGCATGCCTTCCGGAAGCCATGCTGAGTGGGAGAGAGGATATTCATATTATCAAATTGGCGATTCAAAGCCCTCTTAGGAATTCTCTCCATGACTTTACACACTATGGAAGTTAAAGAAATCGGCCGATAGTTTCCAGGATCCTGACGATTTCGACCTTAGTATATGGGCTCAACAATATCTGTTTTCTAAGCAAGCGGAAGACGTCCTGCGTCAAGGGATCGCTGGGAAAATTGGCAGACAGATACAGCAATGTGCTCAGCCATTGATTTTAGGAACAAAGGATGTAGCCCATCAGGACCTGACGAGGAGTTCGGATTTAGTTCGACGAGAAGCTTGGCAAACCGAATCAGGACTGATTTCTACGTGATCAAAAGTGAAGCGGGTGCAAGCACAAGGTAACTGGTAAACGGTGGTTTAGTCGAAAAGACTGAAGAATACTGTAGGACCAGGAGCCCTGCTTTGCATCATCTTCGTGAAATAGAATATGATATTCGTTGGAATACAAAGCAGGTATTCCGTTAACAGATTTCGTACGTCTCCTAAGTTGGGGAAAAGTAGCTTAAGAGCAGCAAAAGATTCCTCAGCTAAACAGCGCTCGTATTGTTGTCGTTTCTCAAGCTTCTTTATAGTGCCGATAATCCTAACCACTTTGTAACTAAGATAGTCCAAAGGTGATTGCGCAATTTTGAAGTTATCGCACAATCTGCGTCGTCAGCTCATAAGGGATTTTAACTCAAGATCAATCCACGAAAGGTCTTTGGAGAAACGTTTCCCTTTGGAGAGTGGAACGACCTGAGTTATGAGTGACGTGAACTTGGAGTACAAGAGGGTCCAAGCATCATCATCTAAATACTGCGGGATACTCCAGTCCATAGCACCTGCGGCAGTTCTCAAAAGGAATGGCTCCGCACGCCAGAAGTTCCGGCAGCATGCTCCCTTATCGTGAATGGTGGGACGTCGCATCTAACAAAAGGAAACCAAACAGTAGACACTTTTCCAGATTGGTTGAAACACAGTCAAATTGGAAACATTCGACTCTGCCGGTGTGGGCACAAGATCGAGGATGTGCGGCGACTGACCAGGACATATCCTGGTGGGCATTGAAACATGCTGAAGCATACGACAAGCAAGCATGGTTTCGAGGAAGACTGCATCAAAGGAGTTTGGGGAGAGATCACAATGGAGTAATACCCAGTCGATACCAGCAGCACTAAAGTCTCCCAATATCAGACAATCCTTGCTTCTCCCATGCCTACTAAGAGTCTATCAGGCTTACTCCGGAACCCGAAAGGGCTCTGTAAACAACTCCAATCATGAGACCTGCATCCGTCATGTATCCGACACCATAGAAGTTCAGATCCACCTTCATTGCCACATATGGCTTCAACAAGGTCTTCTTTCCATTATAGAATCACACCACCTCCAGGCCTAGTACCAGAGCGATCCATTCGAAATAGATTATACTCTGGAATATGTACCTCCGAGTTCAAGATGTCCGAAAACAACCAACTCTCTGTGAAAGCCATAAGGTCTGGGGAATACTCAGAGGCAAGGAACTGAATGCAATCAAGTTTATTTCGTAGGCTACGTACATTGGCAGATAGCACCATCAAACAATCCTTCAATCTTACCACCCAGGTGCGACAAAAATTAGCCTCCAACAAACTCTCGGAACTTTCTGAACCAAACGAAAATCCACAATGTGGAGATTAATCTCACAATTAGCCAGACATGTTCGTAGCTCTTCCACAGCTTTCTTCATTCGGACTCGATACTCTAGGCAGAGGTCTCACAATACGTAAAACGTTTCTCCCTTTAGACGTTGGGTCCGTCTAAGAATGTGGCGACACCCATCCGCACTTTGACAATCTTGAGGGGACGATCTTCTTCTGCCAAGACGAAAAGCAGAGACAATAATGATCCCTTGCTCACCTTCATCAAAAAGAGGGAGATCATCCGCCCCAGAAACTCCTGGTCGTCTAGGATCCTTTCAGCCGGAGAAACCTTGTTAGAATCAGGAGCGTTCATAATGATCAAACAACGGTCACAGGGAGTTGATTTACTGCACTCAGGGGGTTGGGACTTGAGGCGTATTGTTCTTAAGAGCGCTTTCCAATGGCATTACTCGGTCGAGGACCAGCTTCAGTTGGGAAGAAGCAGATTTCTTGGGTTTCGGCAAAGCATCACGCTTGGTTTTTTTTCTCACACAGATTTGCACTTCTCCTAGCAGATGCTTGTTCAGCACACGCACTCACTAATGCCGCATATATCTTGCTCGTAGACTTAAAGGTGCCAACATCAAGTGTTAGCGGCTTCGATAGCGACGACGATGGAACGCGACTTTGTTTACCAGAGGGAGTAGTTGAGCCAGTGGCAGAAAGTGGCAGTAGCTCGGCAGCGGTGCAGATCTCTGTCTGACTAGGAATGAATCGTGGGCTAAATGCGAGAAGACCATCCAAGACACGCTTATCGCTCAGTACAGATCGACAAGTCACAAAGGAAAATGATGGCCGAGGAGGTGATAATCTGGAGGCAATCATACAGATCTGGAGTGATGCTACAGCAGACAATGCATCGCTACCCATTGCAGAGACTGCAATGCAAGCCTTTGATCTTGAAATGACCCCTTTACTACAATTCAAGCATTCGGACGCCATCGTGCCTTACACTTGACAAAGTCAAAGTATTCAGCTAGTGAATCTCCAGGCAAATGAAATCTGGAGGCTTTTCTTCACCAAAAAAACTCCAAAAGGAACGTAACACCCAGAAGATCAGATAAGGTCAGGTACCAGGGACGATAGAGGCTTTCGCCTAACAAGCGTCCTGTTTCTTGTGCCGGTAAGTGAAGCGGCCCCCGGCACTTCGACGTCAGATTGACTCATCTTGCTTCTGCAAAGGAATGAGGCAAGAACAAGAGCAACGTTGGCACTTTCATGTGTCAGCATGAGGATACATTACATATTCGAGTACAAGTACAATATCTCTGGGGAAAGGTTAGACCAACACTCACCTAAGCCCCTATTGAAGGCTTCTAAAGATTCACACTCCATCAAATCAGAAGGAAGTTTATTCCAGATGTTAACTACTCGGCTTGTAAAAAATTTTGTCCTGATGTCCAAACGAGTTCTATGTTGTTTGAGCTACAGGCGTTGCTCGCGTAGGTGGTCCGACGTATCTAACTCAAACAGATGGGTGGGGCTAATACCACTAAGTCGCTTAATTATCTTAAACGTCTACCAAATCCTCTCTCAACCTACGCCGTTCCAAGGAAAATAATCACAAGCTACTTAGATGATCTTCGCACGACTTCCCTCATTGACCCTCGATCATCTGGTCGTAAGTTTCTGAATATATTCCATACACAAGCGTCACTACTGAGGTACGCAACGATGATGTGCGTACGCGAGTACTAAGCAGTTATAATCATGCTATTCCCCTAGAACAACAGATAGCACTGAATAAGTTGCGTTGGCTCGAGAACATGCTAAGTATGCCTGGTCACTGCTTAACTAGGAGGGTTTTGTTCAGTCTACCAACTGTCGGACGGCGCAAGGCTCGAGGTGGACAGAAGTTGACTTGGCAGCGGGAAATGAGGTCACTGACGACCAAACTGAGTGCAGTTGGACCATCTCGCCTTCCGGGCTGGTGTCCACGTAACTCACCGTATGCTTGGCTCGAGACTTTACAGGACATGGCTCGCAACTGACACCAGTGGCGCGTCTGCTGCCGTCTCCTAATCGGAATGCATGTTTAAAGTGTGTTTGGCGCTGAGTTATCTGCGGCGTAATGGCTGAGTATGACGCGGGGCAGTAAAACCCGTAAGGAAGCTGTCTCGCCGACGCCGAGTTATCTTTGCACGATAGCCAGCTGTTTGTGACGGTATGTTGTCTACACAAGGTGCAGGCGCCTTGACGCTGAAGGCTTGCTTAGGGCATCAAGGTTTTCAGGTAAGCCCCCTCTTCTCTCTTATTATTCTTTACTCCATAGGTCATCATGGTTGTATGGTAGCGAAGCATCAGTTCAAATGGCTGATGCACTGCTGTTGTTCTTTGTTGTATTACGAAGGTAAGGTGCCCAGGCTTGAACACAGTACTCCAGATGTGGCCTAACCACTGCTTTATTTAACGGCAAGAATACTTCTACTTTAGTGTTACTCAGCACTCTACTGAAGCGAAACAACTCTTGTCGCGCTTAGCGGCAGCATGGCGACACTGTGCGGAAGGCTTAAAACTGTTCACTATGATGAAACCCTCGCTTCATCAGTACACTACAATGATAGAGGTCCCACAGGAGACTGCACTGCAATTCCGCTACTACTATTGGTCAATAGCTGACGTTGGCATTCAGAGGTAAATCCCATTGGCCTAACCAATTCACCACAGTGATTATGTCCTTAGCCAATATCGCTCGGTTTCCCCAATTGACTAGCTTTAAGTCATCTGCGAAGATATAGCAGGGATGTTCAAGAAGTGGAGGCAGAGCATTTATAAACATGAAACAACAACGCACCCAGTACCGAACCTTGGGGGACACCGCTGTAGGCAAGGCCCACACTAGAACTCGCTTCCCCAACCCTGAATCTGAATGTTCTTCCACGTAAGAATTCAGAAAGCCATAGTAATATTTGAGGATGCAATCCAAACTATGTCAGCTTCTCAACTAAAATCGATGATTCACTGAGTCAAAGGCTTTACTGAACTCTAGATAGCATACCTTTACCGACATCCCACTATCCAGGTAATCTCATCTAAAAAGCACAATAAATTAGTAAGACATGACTTCTTTTAAGCAAGCCATGCTGTTCCGCTCTAATTAGCTTGTACTCAGTCAGGTGTTTCCCTATCTTGTTTCTTGTAAGCTTTTCCAAGCAATTCGGCATGTTGCTGGTCAAACTAACAGCTGTGGATGACAACAATGGTCGCATCCTTCCAATCACGTGGCAGCTTTCCTTCTCGAAGATGGAATAACGCGACAGGGTACTGAAGGATACCAGCCAGTGACTTAACTACGGCGGGATGAACAATGTCAGGACCAGCTGATTTATAAGGGTTCAAACTAGTCAACACTGTGAAGACCTCTGACACAGTGAGAATAATTTCCCGCATTGTATACCTACTTGAGCAGTGCGGTTGTGATGGCAAGGCTGACCCACTATCCTTCCGATGCAGATGTTGGAAGACATGTAGCCGCACTTCTAATTAATCGACCTCTTCCACAGCCTGGCTGCCATCCTCCATGGTTAGACAGCAGGACAGGACGGGATAGAATATTCTTGATTCTATAATGGTTAAAAAACAAGCAAATGCAAGGAGAACTACACACTATCATGAAGTAAGGAGATTAGGGGGAGTCACAGAAGCTCAAAGAAATTCGGGAAACAGGGCCGGCCAATGTCTGTCTAGGCTAGGTTTAAATTCCTCCAATTTCGCATGCCAATAGAGCAGAAAGAAGTTTATTTCAAACAGGTACAACTCGGTTTGCGAAGAACCAGGCTCTTAACTCCAAGCTAGATCTATGCTGCTTCAATGTTATGCAATGGCCCCGCAAGTTGTCTGACGTAGCTAGTTCTAACAGATTGGTGGGTCAGAGACCATTGAGACCTTTCATGATTTTGAACGTCTCTATTAAGTCACTTTCAACCTGCGTCTTCTCAATGAAAACAAACACAAGTTAGCTAACCAAACTTTATACGGTAACCAGTGCTGGCCTTCTATCATTCGTGTGGCCAGTCTTTGCACATTCTCAATACAAATAATATCTTTCTGCAGGTAGGGTGCCCATGCCTGAACATAGCATTCCAGATGTTGTCTGACCACAGTTTTGAATAGGGAAAGACCTCTGACTTGGTACAACTCAGTACTCTCCTGAGACGAAATGACTCCTGTCGCGCTTTATTAGTCGCATTGGTTGTTGTGTAGAGAGCAGGAGGGGAGACCCTTGACAGCTCCGTCGATTCTGATTCAGTGCAGGTTTGACGCAACTGTTTGCGAAGCGGTATTCCTCTGTGGATCATCACCGTTGCAGTAGGAGCAGCAGAGCCCTGCCGTACTCATCAGATGGCAGTCAAGCAGCCGTTTGAAACTTTCGTCTGTCGGTGCATCAGAAATGATTTCCGTTAGGCTGTTTCAATCATTCACTACCCGAATTGATAGGGCAGCCTCTGAACGGACGTGAAGTATCCGGCTCTTGTACAACTTCCACTTGCGACCTCGTTTCGAGCCGTTCATGTTGAATTGAAAGTGCTTTTGTTCCTCACTCCCAAGTTCTCCTCTTAGGATGCGTCTGGTGTAGATAAGACCTCCATGGCGCCGACGATAATCCATTGGGAATATGTTCAGCTTTCTGAGTCGAAGAGGGTAAGCAAGACTACGAAGCTCCATGACGGATTTCGAGCCACGCCTCTGAACTCTTTCTAGCAAGTCGCATACAAATTTTAAGAGGACGGACAGCTGGAAGCCATACTCCAATATCGGGCGGACATGTGATGTGAACAGAGTTCTGAAAATTGCCGGGGTGATATGGGAGAAAGACCTCCGTAGAGCATCCAGCATCCTGTTTGCAGCCGCGACCTTTCTCAGGGTGTCTTGGGAAGTTCCAAGGTCAGGTGACACGACAACCCCCAGATCCTTCGCGTCCAGAACATTCTTGAGATATCCACCAATATGGTATACAACGAATGAATCCGAGTTACCAATCGGAAGGACAGCACATTTGTCATAGTTAACGGGTAGTTACCACTTGACGGACCAACAGTGCAGCTGGTCCAGCGCCATTTGGAGTCTGTGCGCATCCTCAAGACACATCATTATCATCATCAACAGCAGTAAAGCAGTCATTTGAGCTGATGCTTCGATGCCATGCAAACATGTTGGTCTATGAAAAAAGAATAATAAGAGGGAGAGAAGAGGGACTGAAAATCTTAATGCCCTAAGCAAACGTTCAGGGTCAAGGCGCCTGCACCTTGTGTAGACAACATACCGTCAAAGAACAGCTGGCTATCGTGCAAAGATAAGTCGGCATCGGCGAAACAGCGCGTTAAAATCAGCCATTACCCCGCAGATAACTCATCACAAAACACACATTGTAAACATGAATTCAGATTAGGAGATGGCAGCAAACGCGCCACTGGTGTCAGTTGCGAGCCATGTCCTGTAAAGTCTCGATCCAAGCACAAGGCGAGCCACGTGAACATCAGCCAGGAAGGCGATATGGACCAACGGCACCAAGTTTGGTCGTCAATAACTTCATTTCCCGCTACCAAGTCAACTTCTGTCCCCCTCGAGCCTTGCGCTACCCTACACCTGGTGGACTGAACAAAGCCCTCCTAGGTAAGCGGTGACCAGGCATACGTAGCACGTACCGAAGCCAACACAACTTATTCAGTGCTATCTGTTGTTCCAGGGAAATAGCATGATTATCACCACCTAGTACTCGCCTACGCACATCATCGTTGCGGACACGCTGGTGACATCCGATACCAGTAATGCGTCGCAGACAACGATGATCAAAGACTTGAAGGCACCTCAGATCTTCAAACCAAAGGGGCCAAGTCTCACTACCATACAGCAGAACGGCCTTCACTGTGGCCTTGTATACACGGCCTTTCAGACGGAGGGAAGTTCCCTTTTGCCGCCAAAGATGCCGCAGGTCCGAGAAGGCAGCTAAGGCCTTTGTAATGCGTGAGCTCACGTCAGTTTCTATGCGCCCATCGTTGCTGATGCAGCTGCTAATATAGGTGAATTGATCAACCACCTCGAGCTCCTCGTTAGCAATGATCAAGGGGTCATAAAATGACTGGTGGTCCTGCAGTAACACTGCACTTTGAAGGTGCGAAATGCATACCAAATAATGGGAACACTCTAGACAGGCTATTAGGGGTTGATTATGCCGCCGCAACATTGTCGAAAAGCAAGACGATATCGTCCGCATAATAAAAAGCAAGTAACCTTTCACCAGGCATCACTTCAACGCCTACATCGCGAGATTCCGCAAGGAAACACTCCATGGTAGAATACACGATGAAACCGAACAAAAGTGGGGAAACCGCACAAATTGACGAACGCCACTTGTGCTCGGAAAGCTATCTGATAAGCCACCGCAGGCCCTGACGCGGCCTGTAGTGTTCGAGTATAGTGTACGAAGGATGTTCACATATTTCGTGGGAACTCCATTCCGCGCAAGTATTTCGAACAGAGTGCATCGATCGACTGAATCGAAAGCACTCTTGAAATCGAGGAACACAGCTATTGTCGGTCTGCGGTATGCGTGGCGATGCACTAGCACCAGCCGCATAGTGAATATATGGTCTATACAGCCAGGTCCTAGGCGGAAACCTGCCTGTTCTTCCCTAATCCGAGATTCCGGTTCCGCAGTGAGGCGACGAACGAGAATCGAGGCCAGTAACTTTGCAACAACTGGCTAATACAACTAGGCTAATACCCCTGTGGTTAGAACACTGTGCGACTGCCCTTCTTGTACATTGCCACTATAATCGATTCGCTCCAATTAGGCGGGACATTCTTCCTTCCAGTTACGTTCGAACAGGCAGGTCAGCGCTTGGCAGAGGACCTCACCTCCACCCTTGAATAGTGCAGGTGGGAGGGAATCCGGGCCAGCGGCACGAAAACGATTGAGGGCCGAGATCGCGTTTCGGATCTCAGCCTGCGACGGAGGCTTTAACTAACCGTCCATGGCTCGTCCTGCATCACCTGAGTAGGAAGAGGTCCGGAAGCAGGGGGCCAGCTGAACTGATTTTGAAAGTGTTCCGCCCAACGAGCCATAAGGCACTCCTTATTGTGTATCAGTGCACCCGCGTTGTCTCTGATTTTCTCACTGACGCCTGGTTTCCTCGGACCAGTGGTACGGATCAGATGGAAGAGCTTGCGATAATTGCCTACTGCTCCTGCCTCCTCCATTTCTTGAGCCCGACTGGTCCACCAGACTTCCTTGTCGGCACGTAGGCTCCGCTTAAGTCCGCGCCTAGTAGCCCGTCTGGTCACATTGTGCTCAGAGCCAGCCGTGAGGTTGCTTCTAGATTCCAACAGGTTCACCGACCTCTCGGATATCCAGTGACTGGTGTGGTCACGATTGATAGTGCCACAAACAGATGCTTCTGCGTCGTGCATTGTGGCCGAGATCCTATTCCACTGAAGCTCAGTGTCATTAGAACAAGACAGCGAAAGTCCGGTACGAAGTGAGTCTTGATAGGCTTGCCTGACCGAGGACTGTGACAATTTCTCAGTTGCCAATCGGAGGGGGCACTTGGTGCATCATCTCCCGGTAAAGTTCATGGAGAAACGACAGCGTACCAAGGCATGATCAGAGTCGACGAAAGTACTCCAGTACGACTGGCAATCAAGGATGAAACTACGCCACCTGTAACTTATGGCAATGTGATCAATTTGGGTCCATCGCTGGCAAGCTACAGGAGGACGCCAAATGGCACTTCGGCGCCCAATGTGACTTAAAACTGTTACTAAGAAACAACTGGTGTTCCGCACACACTTGCAGCAGACGCTCACCGTTGTCAATCCGTTCGGAATTAAGCCCATAATTACCACCCAGCTGAGCTTCTGAAGAGCTCAGACGCTCTACTTGTGCGTTCATATCCCCTACAAGTATTATAATATCTGAACTAGTAGCGCTGCATAGTAGCGCGTTCAGTTCGTGCTAGAATGTGTCCTGGACACACAAGACACATCAATACCCAGCGTGTCCAAGGTGCGTGCGAGTGCAGCCTGTTGACCTGTTTGTCTTAGAGTGCGAACGTTGAACGTCGACATGGAGACAAGATAACGTGGCCTTATAAGGGACTTGCAGATAGGCGTCCGATAGGTGCTGTGGGACGGTGGTTGCAGATAGTTCTACTCCAGTGGTACTTCGGTTGCTGACAATTAAGCTGGGAATTATGGAAGGAAGGGTAGTAATGGGGGTCGGGACGGCAGTAAGAGAAACAGGTGGAAAAGAAAGAAGGGTGGTGCCAGAAGTAGCAGGTTTTCGCTTATCCGCCCTGCTTTATGCAGCAGATAAGGCGACCCTTGATAATCTGCGCGACGGCCGATGCAGGATGAAGTGTGTTTAAAGAAAAAGTCATGGTTGTATATGGGCCGTGATACTGTCATCGCGCCCAGATTTAGACAGGAGGACGATTAGGGTCCTCAATCAAAGCCTTTGACTCAAAAGTCTGTCCGCAAGGCAGCGGGGAGGTTGCAATGATTTAGTTTTACAGAAATAGACGCCATCCCATTTCAAACTCCCAACCAGGAGGAACAGGAGACTGAGTTTGTCTGACCTCTCACCACTGACCAACCTCGTAGGAGTAGCTCTTAAAGTGTCCGGAAGCAACAGCCAGTATAGCACAATGAGTCAAGGAGGTACGCAAACCGTCGCACCACGTTAAAATCCAGTCCCGTTGCGACGGCTAGACTAGCTACTTCTGACCATAGCTTGAGATCATCAGCATACTCTAAGCCGTCGGCTAGAAGAACTGCAGGGAGGTCATTAATGTAGAGCTTGAAAAGTTCCGGCCCAAGGACAGAACCGCTAGTCATAGATACGGAGCCAAACAGCGTTTGGTTCACCTTTAATTGAAGAGTCCGACCTCTCAACAGGTCCGCAACCCATGTAAGGACGTTTCTGGTGACGCCAATTCCCTGAAGTTTGAGCAATAGTCGTTTGTGTGGGACTTTGTCAAAGGCCTTACTGAAGTCAATGTAGATAACATCTAGGTGTCTCCGGTCGTCTACTGCTTTGACCCATGCTTCTCTGGAAACAAGCAGGTTAGAGATGCAGGAGCGAGACCTGCGGAATCCGTGCTGAGCGGGGGAGATGGCGCACAGGCTTTCGCAGTGGGTGTAGAGGGCGCGCTTGACGATCCGTTCCATGAGCTTGCAGATCACAGACGTCAGGCACATCGGTCGATAGTTTGCAGGATCGTGCCGGTTCCCTCCTTTGTACTTGGGCATTACAAGCACTACTTTCCAGTCAGGTGGTAGGTGCCAGTCTGCAAGAGAACGCCGGATCAGCAATGTATTCTGCTACCATTTTGAGGAACAGCGGGTGAAGTCCATCGGGGACAGGTGCGGAGTTAGGGTTCAGTTCAAGGAGGAGTCTGTTGACTATCTCGGGATTGGTTTCGACTTGCTCGAGAGGAGGATAATGCGTTGCCAGATCGTCAGTGGGTAGTGACGGTTCCACGGAGTAGTGCGAGGCTAGTAGTTGAGCCTTCTCGTCATTTCGTAGAGCACTGTGTCCTTATCCTGGCAGGATAGAGCAGGGATACCAGTGCCAGTCTTAGTGTTTTGCTTCAGGTACGAGAACAGCTTCCTCGGGCAGATTCGCGATTGCATGACTAAGCTGTGTTCCTATTGTGATTGTTTCTGGCGCTTTCTTAGAGTGTACAGATTTCTGATCACTTTGTACTTTGAGTAATCTGACGTTACCTGTGTTGACTTGAATATGTACCACAGTTCGCGTCGTCTGTTCATCAGGGATCTCATCTCTCGGTCAATCCAGGGGGGACCTTTGGAGAAAGGCGTGCCCTTGGTGATAGGAACAACTTTTCGATGACCGACATCATCTTCGAGTGTAGTAAGTTCAATGCCTCATCAAGGTTCAGGGATTGTGGGATGGTCCAGTTTGTGATGCTTGCCACTTCTTGTAATCTGGATGGGACAACACGCTAGAAGTTGCGAAGGTGTGTTCCCTGATCATGTATGGCAAAGCGACGCCCAAAAGAAAGATTGCAGAGTGGTCACTCCGGCCGAGTGGTTAGAGAATCTTCAGGCCATGGACATCAAAGAGCGCTGGTGTGAGGACGAGATCCAGTATGTTTGGTGTTTGACCCGGTATCATCCGTGTTGGTGCTGAGATGTGCTGGATCAGATTGCATTCGTGAATAGTGTCGAGAAAGCCAGCCTCGAAGGAATCTTGGTAAAGAGCACAGTGAAGAAGGTTCCAGTCGAAACTGGGTGCATTGAAGTCGCCTATTAGCAGACAGTTCCTTCCTCGACCATTGGTTTTTACCGACTGTAATAAACAGACGCTTGAGCTCAGTGGTGCTATGTAAGCCACACCGACCATGTGCAGCTGATAGCCGTCATGAATTCGGCACCACAGTATCTCTGAGGCTCCATCATTGTCGCAGAGAGCTTCGGTAACATGTACCTTGAAGCAGGTTCTCGAGCAGAAAATTACTCCACCCCTAGTCCGCCAACTGGAGCGATCTGATCGTGAGAGTTAATATCCTGATTTGCTAATCTCAGCGTCCTGGATCTCGGTTGATAACCAGGTCTCGGTGAAAGCCAGTAAATCTGGCTGATGCTTAGTAATGAGAAGAGGAATATCGTCGAGTTTATTTTTAAGGCTGCGTACATTGGCAAATATCACTCACAAACCGCTATGTAGACATGGGGGCTGGGTAGCAGAAGGAATGGCTTCCAGCGAGTTCTCTGGGTTTTCTGAACAACGCGAAAATCCACAATGTGGAGATCAGTTTCGCCGTTCGCTCGGTGGGTTCGCAGTTCGTTGACGGTTTGTCTCATTCTGTCATCTGGGGAAAGGTCTTTCAAGACAAAGATCTCGCCTTTGAGACGCGAGGTACGCCTGAGGATGCGGCGACATTCATCCTCATCCTGACAGACGACTTTTAGTGGGCGAGTCGGATGGATCATCCTGCTTTCTACCTAGACGGAAAGCAGAGACGATGTTGATACCCTGCTCGCCTTCATCGAATAGGATGTATACCATCCGCATCAAAAAGCCTGGTCGTCAAGAATCCTTTCAGCTATATATATATATATATATATATATATATATATATATATATATATATATATATATATATATATATATATATATATATTTGCAAAAGTCTGTTAACAGACATAATGCCATCAGAAACCATGGGATTCAAACGAAGGTACAGAAACAGTAAAATAAAAACACAACACAACAATGTCCATGGTTTCCTCAGAGGGCGAGATACTACCCGGTTGACCAAGCCGAAGTAGGGTGTTGACTTAGGGGACACCACCCCGAGCCTTTGGCTTAATAGCCTGCCCGCAAGGCAGCGGAGCGAATTCAGGGAATCGCGCCCATTGGGAGCCGGTGACTGATTGGTCAGTTCATACGCCTTTCGTTTGTTCCTTTGTCAAACAGGGGCCCAATGCTCCCTAGAAGTACAGCATAAGATTGCTGGAATACAATGCTTCGCCAGGATGAAGCAAGGGGCAGTGACTTTATTTAGTGGCGAGTCACGTCCGCCACGTCACAGTGTTGTTAAACGGACATATGTGGCTTTTTACAGGGAGAACGCTTGCCAGGCGAAAACCCACCACGTCCTGGAACACTGCCGCCGAACCATTTGCTGGAACGGGAAAATCCCGAACCACCCAGCTGGCACCACGTGGAGGTTGTTCGGCAAGCCAGCCATCCTTTCAGCTGATGATACTTTGTCGGATTCAGGAGTATTCGTAATTAGTAAGCAACGCTCGCGAGGTGCTTTGGTTCCTCCTGCGAGACTCGGTTTTTGTGGGACTGACTTTTCTTTAACGAGACTTTGGATTATCGTCGTCGCCGCGGAGATATGATATTCACCCGGCGTATTCTACGAGGTGAGCTGGGGAGTGAGCTGCAATCGTTCTTTTGTCTAAACACAAGTTGTGCAACTCGAGGCCACCGGTGGAAACTTTTCAAACCGCGGCGACTCCGTGTACGGTCAGATCTGGCCCTATCCACCCGGGTAGTGAATGACTGGAACAGCTTGCCAGAAGCTGTCGTCGATGCGGAGACTGAGGAATGTTTCAAACGACGGTTGGATACCCACTCTCTGAGTGCGCAGGGATTCTGCTGCCCACAATACAACCATAGCGATCTTCTGCTGAACGTTGTTCCGCAATGATCCCAGCAACCCTCGCAATGTCCGGGAAGTGACGGAGCTGACAAAGGAACTTCCTTCTGCTCTCTACTAACCAATGAACCAATGAGACGTTCAAGTTGGGTAACTTTGTCAATAATGAGCTCCAGTTGCGTTGGGTTGAATTTTGCTGTAGGCCTTGAAGCTGCTTTTTGTCTGTCTTTTGACCGCGTTCATCGCGGATGTTTTCGCAGCGTTTATGCCCGCCACAGCCGCATAGGTCCTCGTCTTTATTGCTGGTTTAGTTACATCCAACTGGCCTTTGCAGACATTACCCTGCGTTAGTAGTGCATCCTCTGAGGAAGAGGTGATTCGGCTTCGACATTGATCTGGATTGCCAGGACCGACGGGCAACAGTGTTCCTCCCAACGTTGTGGAGGAGGCACGGATTCTTTTCCCCTTGGGCGTAGAGTAGCCAAACCCGGGCAGGCACACAGATGAAACAGGAGTTCCGCAGTCAGAGTTAGACAGAGCTTGTGCAGGAGCAGTAGGTACGCTGAGCGGATGTAAGATCACCAGAATTTTTTGTCGCTAAACACTGCTAGATACGGGTCGCAGTGAAACGTTATGCCCTTGAAGGCAGTGTTCTGAAGACAGTGGTAGAGATCTTGACCAATGTTACAGCACCCTATGTGCATCCAACTCTCGCACAGGGCGCACTGGATGGTCTTTGACCGGGAGGTGACACCTCGGATACAGAAAACAAACTTGGACGTCATAATTTCGGAGAAAAAGTTGATAACAGTCAAATTTCGTAGTAAGTATTTACTGGAACACTTCTAATCACGACATATGAAAGCAATTTGACAGAAGTCAAATTCTGTCCCCAGTGTTGATACAAGAACTGTTTTCAACGATATTACAGAAAAGAAAATGGAATCAGCATGGCACGTCAAAAAACGAATAACCGCGTAGTACTCAACGAACTGCACTTCGGTGAGGGATTAAAGTCACTGGCCACCTCAAGTTCAATTTTAGTTGGGACCGGAACAATAGGCTAATCTCGTGAGTGTTCCATCCATTGCGTATCGTTGGATCGAGAATTGATAGGTCTGCTTGAGATGTTGAAAAGCCTAAAACAGAGACCGCATCACACCCTGTCCAAATAATTACTGCCCACATTTTCCTGCCCAGCAGTCCCTGCCATGCCGGTTTACGTGAAGCAAAAGAGTGAAAGGTAAGCTAAAACAACAAGAGGAATGTCAGCTAAAAAATGATAATACCAAGATGTGAGAAGACATGCAAAAAAACGAAGGGTAAGTCGAAGATACAAGTCGGTTAGAAGAAGGTGAAGGTTTGGTTCTGCCACCCAAGAGCATCTAACTGACGCTGAAAATCCTCAACCGTAGACTCTCTAACGGCATGCTCCGGAAGCGAGTTCCAACTTTCAATAACCAAGCGAGTTTCCGTCCTTACCCTGTTGGAACGCAGTTTGTGCAGCTTCAACGGGTGACCTCAAAGGTTAGGCAGCTTGGCGGGATTAAATAGCCAGGACAAGTCTGTGCCGATCTTACCCGTTGAGATACGGTAAGTAAGAATCAAGTCTCCTCTAATTCTGCGGTAGTGCATTGAGTACATACCCAAGCTAAGCAAAGTTTCGGAATACGTTTGCCCCCAGGATCCTTGCACTAACCGTGTACATTGGAACATTGTATTTAATGGGAATAAAAGCTGGAGCTTTACATGACCCATAGGGTAAAAAGAGTACGGGTCGGGTTTAATGAAAGGCCAAGCGACCTTATAGCGGGTTGGACTCGCGTGTTAGCCGTATCTTCATCGGGCTTATGTGGCATTTAAACAGAATGCACGCCGGCTCAAAGCGAGACATCCCACCACGCCCTCCGAAACGGCTTTGGAAAGGAAGGTGGAAGAAAAAAAAGAAGAAACAAATTCCATCCAGTAGAATGTAGTTAAATTAGGGAATATCGCGGTGTAGCTTGACCAGATGACAGTCCAAGTAAGCCTTTAGAGGGTTGCCTATTCCGGGAGCCCAGAGAGCGATTCCAGAAGACGGATCGAGTTGCAGGGAAACTTTTATTGGTTCAGCAAAAGATTCCCTG
>CALYDF020000116.1:0-26270 GCA_944474145.2 Dicrocoelium dendriticum
GGTCTGCCAAAATCATAGCAACAACCTCCAACGCTTTCGGGCGAATGCCATCCGCACCCGGGGAGATGAACTAGCGCAGAGACAGCATCCACTTCAGTACAGCTGCTGAGGTAAACGATATGTGATTAGGTCCTGATGGCGGCGTTATCTGCTTAGGCAAGATGTATGATGATAATTGCACGCTTTGGAAGGTACGGCCAAATTGTTGCCCAAAACGTTGACCGTCTCTTGTGCGGTTTCGGCTAACCCGCATGCTGTGTGCAGAGCAGGAATACTGCGCTTAACACGGCGCGAATTGTTTACGTGTCTGTATAGCAGTTTAGGATTAAAGCAAACTTTTCCACTAGACCTTGTTGGTTCTTCAGTTTGTCTTCCCGGACGAGTTTGACACAGTGGCTTCTTTGTATTGTGTAGATATCCCAGTTATGGTCGTTCGGGGAGGCTATGTAGGTGTGCCATGCCAAATCCCTTAATGCCATGCATTTACGTGTCCTGCTCCTTACGAAAGACTTCAGCCGTTTAGGCCGGTAGAGTTTGGTTTCAGATGTCCTTGCCACGAACTTAGTAAATATGTTGACGAATTCACCGCAGATCACCACAGGGGTAAAATCAGCCAAGAACGATCAGATGGTTGCATCAATGAGGTCGGACAGGTCGTCATAGTTGGTTACGACATGATATTATTCGGCAAGCTATTTAGGATAACCCGAGTGGCACATATAACGAAACACTAGCGTCGCATGATCACTGCGGCCCAAAGGAGTATCGGTTGTCACTCTCTCGACCATCAGTTCTTCATTGGTGAATATTCGGTCCAATATGGATGGCCTGTCAGTCCCCTTGAACCTGGTGGGCGCAGTGACGTGGCCACAAAGCGGGAAGTCTGAAACCAGATCTTTGTAAATCTGCATTGAATTGCTCTCCTGGTGTATACTGGGATTCAATAGCGTGTAACTTAAAGTCACCGGTGACTAGAATGTGAGTGTACTTCCTGTTTATCACTTTCCTCAACGCAGCCATCAAATTGCAGTCCATCTCAGGAGTAGACGATGGTGAGCGGTAAACAACAACCAGTAGGCCAAGATGATTCCCTCTCAGCCGGAAATTACACCGAATGGCGTCAAGTACGTCGGTTTCCGAACCGTTTATGAGTTCGCATTGCATGTTGTTAGGAAAGTAGAGGGCTACCCCACCACCTTTGCTGGTTCGATTCTTCCGGACAACGGACATGCCCGTTGGCTTGATTTCAGCATTCATTATCTTGCAGCACAACCACGTTTCGGTGACAGCGATAAGGTCCCAAGCTGCTAACGCGTGTCGAAGCCGTAATTCAGCCAATTTGCTGAGTAGGTCTTGGGCATTTGCGTACATGCGTGAGAGCTTCTCGGAGACCAAAAGTGTGTTAGATTGGATGGATGAAGCAAGTGAGTTTACGCCGACCAATAAAGGGTCGGCGACTAATCGTTTTTGGATGGGTTGCATACTCTCGAGAAGTACTTGATATATAAGCAGTTATCAGATGCACCGAATCCCGTTGTTTGCTCGTGCTCTACTGTTTCCCTCGGGATATTATGGCTACTCTTGAAACCGTCCTCGGGTCCCGCACTTGGCGTTTTCATTAAGAGTTGTGCCTCTACTGAATTATCATTAGAAGGTGCTAGTGTTCCTGCTGCTTTCAGACGAATTTCTGTTGGCAATCTGCAACGGAATTCAGTCCAGTTCTTTAGTAGTGTTTGTGCCATATGTTCTGAATGTAACACAAATTTTAACAGCCTGGGACCGCACCCCTTATAGTTTGGTTATATGGGGATCCTTGTCAACGAGGTGACCACCACATTTTCGAGAGAAAGAGCCTCCCGGATGTAGTGCCATTGCTCGCGGTCGTGTATCTGAGCATCGTCGGAAGAGGAATCAGTAAGCTCAGGAACACCGTGAGCAATCACTGTTTTCTTATCTTGACTTTTTCTGTACCTATCTTTGTTAGCGGAATCCCCTGAACGTTCTTTCCACGGGATTTCGGGTAGTATGCGCACTCCACTTGAGTCGTTGCGGAGACCATTCGCAGACAGCAGAACGGCCTCAGTCACGTCCGCCGAGATTAGTGTTACCCGAAGTAACGGGGGTTCGCCGTAGTGCAACGCGTTTGGGTGGCGCGAGATTCTTTTGAATGTCGTAGGATTAGCATGGACACCGATCGACATACAGATGGGACCCCACTGATTTCGAACGTCCGTCAACTTACCCTTAATTGTATTGGATTTGGATTAGGGGACTTTTGTGCATACAATGTTTAGGGCAGCATGGTTGCGCCTGGTGGCTACTGGTTTTGGATTTGGAGGCTTAGTGTCCGGTGTTTTTGGTGAATTTGTGAACGGCGCTGCTGGGTGCCATCCGTGTTGCGACCTTTTTATTTTTCTCTAATCCGAGCACAAAGGTTACCGGTGCTCTTTTCTGTGTTTGCTTGGCGGCAACCGATGCGTACGTTGCCGTGTTGTTTACTATTGCTGGTTGACTGTAGCTTACGGCCTCGTGTGTTGCGCACAGACTACTAGGTGCAGCACACAGTACAGGAGTTGAGGCAAGCGCGCTGCAGGCCATGTGTTTACTTATAGGAGGGAGAGAGAATGGAGTTGATACTGCTGGAGTCTGACTCGTTGGGGTTATGTTGGGACGCCTGGCTCGCTTCTTCGGCCTGACTAGGGAATTCAGGGTGTTATTTTCACTCACAAGTGCAGGTCCGTTTCCTCCCACGGGTGTAACTCTGGCGCTCACCAGTTGCTCGACCGCTTCGGTTAGTCTTTCACATCTCTTCAGTAGCACAGATAGACAGCTAACAAATGGAATAGACTTGCATACTTGGGAGAACCAAAACGCCTCTGCGGTGTTTGATTTTGTCGACCCCTTCCCAAGACAGGTGACTACCTGCCTGATAGGATTTCAAACACATGGTACACACCAGACCAATTTTTTACCACTTCAGCACATGCTTCGCATTTGCTCTTCATGCGACATGTTCACAGTAGGGGTGCTGTTTTAAGGGATAGCAAGAGGACAGAGGCACTGACGCACCGTTGCGTGGCTATCGGCGCTGGTTTGAGGTCAGCGGGTTCAGGCGTGTCGCGGCCAGACGAGTCACACGTTCATTAGCGTAGATAGGCGACTTGCGTGCTATCAATCCAGCCGGTAATTTGGTACGCAGCGATGCAGCGTAGGATTGAGGCAAAACAAGATGACTTGGAAAATACTGTCTAATGACGAGAGTGGCTGTTCCAAGGGCGGATCGAATTTATGACTATTGCTTGGTACAGCGATTTAAAGGAATGGTAGTAAGCTGATCGGGTGACTCACAAAAGAGTTATGCGACGAGAGGAAAAATAAATCCACCGATAAGGTTCAAATACGGTTGAGTTCGAAGTTGCAAGAGCACTGTTTGCTGGTTATCTGCGAATGATAGATCCAATAGATGAACAGTGGTAGGAGGAGCTCGCGGAAGCAAATCGAATGACAGCACGTTAGTCCCTGTGAGAATACATTCAAAGAGTTAGAGGCGAATAACGCAGGAGGACACCTTTTTGCAACCGCCTGAGTTGGGGCAGGATTAATGCGCATGTACAAATCCCCGGGCCTTGATACTATTCGCCCAAAGGCACTTGGAGCAGCAGCAAGGCAACTGGCAAAGCCACTTGCTCAGTTCTTTCAGCGCTGCCTAGACCAGAACCAAGTTCCTGCTATGTTGAAGAGTCGAATAATAACACCAATTCACAAAGGTGGAAGCAGAACTGAGTTTTCCTTCTCCGTATACTGTTCAAGGTGATGGAACTCATCATAGCCGATGTGCTGGTGGACTATTTGGAAAACTCTAACATGAATTGTATCTGAGCAGCTTGGCTTCTGTCGAAATCGATCGTGCACAACAATGGAACAATGGATTTATGCGGGTAAAAAGCTAAAGCTTGACAAATCCCGTAGGGTGATCAGTGCGAAAATCATAAAGTGTGAAAAATTCAATGGAAACCAATTCAGTAAAATCGTTTAACAACGAGTCACTACAAGCTTGTGGACTCACCGAGTTTGAAGGGTCAAAATAATAATCCACTATAACTCCGGAGGGGATTATGAGGTATGGAGTATTTGGTTAAAAGAGTCACCGCCCCTTGAAATTCGCATGGGGCAAAGTGTTTGAGTTTGAAGCGTCAAAATATAAATCCACTGTTGAAATTTGTGTGGGGGAAAATTATTTTTAAAGTATGGATTTTGGATCTCTCAAAATTAGACTGTACGAATGTGTTAATAGCACGGAGTAGCGTGACCCAGTCATCTGACGCTGGAGAGGATGTTGATGCGAGCTAACTAGATTTCTCGAAAGCATTCGATCGCATAGATCATCGGATACTCCCTTTCAAGCTACAGCGTTACGGGATAGGCAACCCCCTTCTAAGTCGGATCGCCAAATCTCTCCTGCAACTGCAATTAGTGGTCAGGGTTCGAAGCTCCTTCTCTGACTCCATACAAGTTGTATGTGATATGCCTCAATGTTCGGTGTTAGTTCCTCGAGTGTTTTCGGTAGTTATCAATTACATCACACAAGCACTTACATCTAACTTCCTACTGTTTGCCTATGATGTCAAGGTTTGGCGCAAGGTTCAGGAGGATATTTACCTGATATGTAATGTGTGTAAATGCAAGTGCTTTCCATGGAACACAAGAGCAAGCACTGTTACAGCTTCGGAACGCATGTGCTGCAGTGATCTGCCTCCAAACTTGATTGGGCGTAACTGGTTTAGTATGATCTGGGTTGTTCCAGGCAATCCGCGAAACCTCTACAACGGGTAACTAACATATGGGTCAGTTAAGATGGGCGTTCGGACAAATAGATCGCTCTATGTTTTGGCAGATGCTTAGCGCGCATGTTCGTCCCCATGTTGAATATTCAATTGAGGCCTGGAAAATATGTACAGGCGACACGCTTGCAGCCGGATGAAGTTGTATTCGAAACTTGTTCGAATGAAATGGTTGTTCAGGTAAATTTGCCCAAAGGCCACTGAAGCCGTGAGTCCAAAGATTAAATCCATCACCTCAGAAAAGCGGTTTATCTACTTTTTAACGGTAAAGCAATAGCGGGTCGAATCACAAGAAGATTCTCCAGTACCACAGCGATGATTTACTAGGCAGATGACCGTGTCATCTTCACTTCAATGCCAACCGTGAGAAAGCAACTCGAAAGGAGGATACCGATGTCAGACTTTTCCTTCTATATCTACAACTTCTTTTGCTCTTTTCGAGCAATATATATTGCGAAACCGACCAGGCGACCGTTCGAGAGAGTCCGAGAATGGCGCCCAGCGCGGCTGTATAGTGGCTTGAAGACCTCAGTGACGAGCGCGGTGCTTTCACAGTTGACCGACTCCAAGTATCTAATCCACGAGTAAAATGGTTTTCAGCCTGTTTACAGGATATCTGGACGCCACACTCAAGCAGTCTGATGAGGCTTACTAGCGATGGCAGAGGAGATAGCAGTTCGGCTCCAAAATGCGGATCGGTGTGCGAGAAAATCATTCTTTTAAGCTCTCCAGCTGTCGTGACCACAAGCCAACCAGTCTAACACTGGTGGTTGTACAATCTTTCACAAACTTACCTCAAGCGGAGCGATCACATGGCGTTACTGAATAGACAGTTCGTTTCTTTGATTTATATTGCTTACATAATGTGTTTGCTTTATTCATAACTGTATTGTGGTGTACAAGCCTGATGGGAGCTGGCTTTGATTTTTCGTGTTGGTATTTCACAGTCCATGGCATTGACATGTTACGCTTTATCCATGATTTCTAAGCTTGATTAGCTTAACGAGTTTGTCGACGCGTACACGCAAAATTGCGACGAAATGTGAGAGGTGTCTAATGATAAATCTGTATAGTACAGTAAGGCAACCATAAGAAAAGCTATCGATGTGTATTCTCCAGGGTTTGCATTATGTACTGTGTTAGACACGAAGAAGATGCGCGCGGACGATGAACGCGGTGGGGCAGTACGGACGGAACCGTTTGGTTAGTAATTTGTACCGGAACCAGGACGGTAGATTGACAAAGTAATAGACCTTAACACATGATCCTGACACCGTCTTCGTTATGTGCTTTAAAGCAGTCTCTACCTCGGATGATTCAATAGGCCTTAACAAGTCGAGGTTAAGGACGGAGGGCACTGATTTGCTGTCAGCTATGCTTGGTGAGCTGGTAAGATCTGTCCGCTCTACCAGTTGGTTCAGCGAACTACTACCAAAGTTGAAGGTTCCTATCCAGATACTATCCATAAAATCCTTGTAAAAACTTACTTCTCTCGCCGATATACACTTTACGTCACCGCATAGGTTTATTTACCTAGCTCCTTCCTTAGTTTAGTAGCGTTTTGATAGGACACGGCATCCTATGCTTTCACCAAGGAGAAAATAGTCTTCAGTGTCGCGAATAACAGACACTGCGTTCATGATCTGCTTATACAACATAAGTATCATTATGGAAATGCTATGCTACACAAACTTAGATTTCTAGAGGATAAGGTCCTCTGGCGGGTCAGTGCAAAGTAGCGTACACCGGATGAAAATGTTGAGCCCAGCGAGTTAGAGGGAAACCCCTTCCAGTAGCTAAGCGAAAGAATGCGAAAGATATGCACAGACGGTGGACTTTTAGTGAAGGTGCGTCCCACCCGCAGAGTTCTCGGACAAATTCAGCCGGAGAAGAAAGAGCTGAAGGCGTCATGGGTCAATCCGAACTCCTCATAAAGGCAATTAATATATATTTTATCATTTTTATAAGACAACGCGGTGCAGCAACAATCACTGTAACGGAACAATCTGTAACAAATTGTAAGCTTTACATTAACACCAGTCAGGAACTGGTAGCGCAAGGATAGAAGGTGGCGGTCAATGTTTGCATCCTGGGTACCATCTTTCTTGTTTGTGTGGGATAAGTTAGATTGAGGGCGATCGGGTGGCTGTCCGAAACAGTCTGGGAATATTGCTCACCATGACTGTACAGTGGTGAGAAGAAAAGGCGGACGAACGCAGTGCTATTGCATGTGGTGGATTTTTATTCAGTGCGCTTATGCAGAAACAGCACAGGGGTGGTCAGATGTCATCCGCTCATGACATCAAACGCAATGGCTATCCTGGTCCCCCAGTCCCGATTTATACGACAAGTGTAAAGTCGTCCAAGCCCTACGTCTGCTTTAAACACAAGTCGCCACATTAAGCGGCAAAGGCGGCCGGAGGCTTTAAGATTCACAAGAGGAGCTTGTAATCCTGAGGTATCCGCTACGAGACTGCGTAGGGGACAGGTCGACTTTTGTAGTATGTAGAAAGATTCCAGATGCCCTGCGTTCAATTCATCCATTCTCTAACCATCAAGCGTGGACTAATCCGGGCGAAAGTGTCACCGACCCTCCACTGTGGTTCGGAACTGCGGCGACTTCCGGTTCACATAATCTTTTGCACTCGAACCTTGTAAACGAAGTTCACATCCTGCCGATTTCTTGTCCCCCCTCCAAGCACGTCTAATTCCATCTGAGCCCCTCCTGCCCCACTCTGCGCATACCGTTATCCCCTATCCCAACACCTGCCCTCGCCACGGGTTTTTAGATGCTTCCCTGCACTGATTACGAGCACTGTGAACATTCGCCCTCACACTCTCATTACATGCATATGGTCTTCATTCGGTTTATGAATAACCAAGCGCATCAACCTCCTGTCATATAATATCCCGCGCCCTGTACTCTGTATCCCATTGACCCTCTGAAATCTATCCTGTTGGTCTCGAACCGAATTATATTTCATTGATGCTACGTTGATTTCGAACGTTACTATTGAGTTTTGCATCGTTATTGCCTCCTGAGTGTTCGTAAATAGTACTGTCAGTCTAGTTCCGTGTTCTTGTACATTTAATCGGCTGGATACGCGTTAGCTCAAAGCCCTTCAAGGCGAATTGTCGCTTACACAGTAACTTAGCCAAAGCTTGACATGGTGGTTACGCACCAGCAATGTCTGTACCGCGTAAAGATGTACTGTTGAAATCATACACCACTACAACTTTACCTAATGCAATCTCACTAGTTAATTGATCAGACAACTCGTTCCCTTGATGTATCCCACTTAACTATCACGTGTTTGTCTTAGTTTGATTGTTCTTGGTTTACCTGCCTAACGGTTCACTTCGAAGTACATACTTTTCCTTAGGTGAGCTTGTGATTCTGTTACCCTCCTCGGGGGACAGTTTCCCCATCTGAAGGGAATCGAACCAAACCTCCTGCGTGCGTGCACCACAATGTATCC
The DNA here is from genome assembly GCA_944474145.2 of Dicrocoelium dendriticum. Taxonomy (NCBI): domain Eukaryota; kingdom Metazoa; phylum Platyhelminthes; class Trematoda; order Plagiorchiida; family Dicrocoeliidae; genus Dicrocoelium; species Dicrocoelium dendriticum. The sequence goes on from CALYDF020000116.1 coordinate 8,321, forward strand.
TTAAATGCTGGACACATGAATAGAAATGCGGCCTTTTATTCAAATAATACTTTCAATTTGATTTCCTTCGTTTGCAATGCAGATGTTAATGCGTTCCGCAAAATTTTCGGGAACTTAGGAAGCTAACTCCACATTGCCATTACTTTTGTTACATTAATTCCTTATTCATGGAGTCAAGGGAATAGGATCTGTGATTTTGATTGTCTACCCTTTCACCGTCAGTATGCTCCAAAAAAGAAATCAAGAGGATTGAGGTCTGATAAACGAGGAAACCACAACACACGACCAGGACTTCTAATCCAAGTAGAGAAATCGTCACTCAAACAATCTCTGACATTCGTGGTAAAATGGGCAGAAGTGCCATCTCGTTGAAGGCACACAGGAATTCCTTCTCTAACATTTTCAAGTTGGGACATTAAATATTTTTGCAGCTTGGCAAGATAAGTGTTCCAGGTCACGCAATCATCGAAAATGATTGGTCGAAGCAGATAAGTTTCCCACTAATCACACGGAACGACAAGTTTGTGCTCCTTGCTGTTCGAAATGACCAACAAAACGCAGATTGTATTGCGACTAGTGGCAAGCATTTTGTCTGTTAACCTCACCCTTCACATAAAAAAGCTTCATCGCTAATTAGAGCACAGTCTTCTGTGAAGTGGATGTTTTCAACCAGATTTTTGGAAAAGCATTCACTAATCTCAACTCGTCTATCAAGGTCATACTCTATTAATGATTCAAGATATGTAACTCACATGAATGAAAAGTACGCTGCTTCAAATTTTGAGCGATTTTTGGGACTTGCATGTATTTTAGATGCAACAAGGTCTGAGGATATTGTTTTAATCTCCGAACCGGGCGTTTCTGTTGTAGACGTTTCCTTACTGAACTAGGCAACATCTTTAGTGCGGCTATTCAGTCCTGATTCGCGGATTCTCGAAAAGCACTACCAGATCCTACTGCTTGTTACTTGCTTCTGATGTCAGCCTTCGATTGGTTCACGTGAGTCGGCAGAGTGATCACGTCTTCTCCTTGTCGATCTGATGCCTATTGCCGGCTTAACCTGCAGAGTTTCGGAGACACGCTCCAGCTCCAGGTGTTTGTTGATTGAGTTTCGGACAGAATGTCAGGCCTCGAGGAACTCACGCGATCTGCGCTTTCTTGCTCTTCTAAGTATTGCAATTTTCTCCAGATCGAACTGATGGTCCTCGGTATTTATGTGCATTGACATTAAAGATTTCTCATCGTGGCGGCGGATGGCCAGACTATGTTCGTGCAGTCTTGCGCCAGGTTTTCTTCCAGCCTGGCCTACATAGTATTTGTCGCAGTTCAAGCAGAAAATGTTGTAAACTACACCCTATGTTTCTTGCTTACTTAGTTTGTCCTTTACCTTGAAAAGTTTACTTCGAACAGTTTCCGTTGCTTCGTGTGCAAAATTTTTCCAGTGAGGCATTAGGAGCACCGCTGCCATTTCAGAAATCTAACGCATGTAAGTTAGGATAATCCTTCTTCTTTCTGTTGCACATGTGGACGCAGGTTGTGACTGACCCTTCGACATCAGGCAGCGTAGAATAAAGCTTCTAGGGTACGAATTTCGCTGAAACGTACTAGATAGGTGGTCCTCCTCCGCCGTCCTCAGTTGCGGCATGATACCGTGTGTCTGGTCCAGTTTGAAAGGCATCCTCACACAACTTCGTTTGTATATGGTCGGATGGTCAATGCGATGGTTTTAGATCTGATCAGTTTGCGTCGCTTTCCAATAAACTGTTGTTTCCAGCGACCCAGAAGTATGTCCTTACACGAGCCCATTCAAGAATGTCAACTGGTCATTATTCTCTTTTCTTTGGTGAAATGGACGCTGGAAAATATATTATTGAATAGCTACTGTGCTTCTTGTAGTCTGTAGCGTTTGTGGATGCGAAAAGTACCGTCTACGTAACGTATGCAAAGTTTGGTCTCCATTATTGGACCCCAAACTTTGGGTGGTAGCACGGCCGTGAAGCGTCGGTAATTCGTACCGGCGTACTGCTGATGTCTTCTCTTATACTGAATACACGGGGTCCTCCTGCATAAGCACACCTTCTTTGGGCTCTTATGAAGCGGTCCGTACACTTTGCTCCTCTAAGTCCTTATATGTGAAGTTGTCCATGATGCATCTAGTCCGCACCTTTTGTTCACATTGAATGGCAAAACTATAACATAGACCGAGTTAACAAATATTATACACAGATTGCTTATTTCCAACATTATGGTGGGAAAAGAATACACGCCTACACTGACTGTACCGAACTTTCACTGTCTTGTTCTAATGCCACGGAGCTTCACTGGAATAGGATTTCGGCCGCCATGCACGACGCAGGAGCATCTGCTTGTGGCACTATCAGTCGTCATCGCACTAATCACTGGATATCCGAGAGGTCGGTGAACCTGTTGGAACCCAGAAGAAAGCACCCGCCTGGCTCTGAGTAAATGTCACGAGGAGGACTATAAGGCGCGAACTAAAGCGAAGACTGCGTACTGACAAGGAAGCCCGGTATCCCAATCGGGCTCAAGAAATGGAGGAAGCAGGAGCAATGGGCAATTACCGCGACCTCTTCCATGTGATCAGCACTACTGGTCCCAGGAAACCAGGCGCCAGTGAGACAATCAGAGACAACGCGGTTGCACTGATACACAGTAAGGAGCACTGTATGGCTCGGTGGACGGTACACTTTCAATATCCTTGCGGTTGTTCATTTCCCGGACCTCCTCCTACTCAGGTGATACAGGAGGAACCATGGATGTCAGTTTAGAGGCTGCATCGGAGGCTGAGGTCCAAACCGCGATCACAGCTCTCAATCGTTTTTGTGCTGCTTGCCCGGATTCCCTCTCTTCTTCACTACTTAAGGATGGAGGAGAGATTCTGCGCAAGGCACTGACCTCCATATTCGAACGTATCTGGAAGGAATATTGTCCCGGTTAAGTTGAGCGAATCGATTATGGGGGCAAGATACAAGAAGGGCAGTCGCACAGATGGTGCTAACCGCAAGGGTATTATTCTAACTCCAGTTGTGACAAAATTCTCGTTCGTCGCATCACTGCGGAGTGAGAATCGCGGATTAAGGAAGCGCTGGCAGGCTTCAGCCCTGCCGATGACGGTATCGACCACATATTCAATCTGCGGGAGGTGCTAGAGCAGCGCCAGCCATACCGCAGACCGAAAATAGCTGAATTCCTCGACTTTAAGACTGCGTTTGATTCAGTAGATCGATGCATTCTGTTCGAAATACATGCGCAGAAGGGTGTTCAAACAAGTTATGTGAACATTGTACGTGCTCTAAACTTGAAGATTGCAGCCGCGTCAAGGCCTCAGACAACTTATCGGATAGCTCCCCGATAACAAGTGGCGTCCATCAGGCTTGTCCCATGTCCCAGTTTTTGTTTACTTTCGTCGTGGACTCCATCATTGAGTGTTCCCCTACAGAATCTCATGATAGAGGCGTCGAAGATCTGCCTGGTGAAAAGTTAGTTGATCTTGTTTATGTGAACGAGATTGTCTTGCTTTTTGACAATGTTGGGACGGCACAGTCAACCCTTCTAGCCTCTCTGGAGTAGACCCATTATTCTGCATGCACTTCTTACCTTTAAAATGCAAAGTGTTGCTGCAGGATCACTAGCCACTTGACGGCCCCTTGACCCTTGTGAACGAGAAACCTGATCAATTCACTTACCTCGGCAGATGCATCAGCAACGATGGGCGCATTATCACTGAAGTCAGTCCGCATATCGCAATAGCTGGAACTGCCCTCTAGAATCTGCGACATCTGTGGCATAAAAATTGGTATCCCACAGTCTGAAAGGCCGTGTTTACAAGGCCACATTGTGGGACGTCCTACTCTATAGGAGTGAGACTTGGCCCATTCGGTCTGGAAATCTGAGAGGCCTTCAAGTCTTTGCTCATCGTTGTCTGCGAAGCATTGATGGTGCCGGATGGCGTCAGCGTGTCCGCAACAATGATGTGCGCAGGCGAGTACTAAGCAGTGATAAGTAAGCTAGTTCCTTAGTAGAACAGATAGCACAGAATAAGTTGCGTTGGAATGGGCACGTATTATGTATGCCTGGTCACCGCTTACCGTTTTGTTTGCCACATGTGGGGCTGTGCACGGCTTGCGGAGGACAAAAGTTGGCTTAGTAGCGGCAAATAAAGTCACTGACGATCAAACTGGGTGTCATTGGTCCGTCTCGTATTCCGGACTGGACTTAACGTGACTCGCCTTGTGCTTGGCTCGCGACTAGAGGAAATGGCTCACAGTCGTCACCAGTGGCGCATCTGCCGCCACCTCTTAGTCGGACTGCCCATTTAAACTGTGTTTGGTGCTGAGTTATCTGCGGGATAGTGGCATGGGGCAGTAGAAGCCGTAAGGAAGCTGTCTTGCTGATGCCGCCTTATTTTTGTACTATGGCGAACTGTTTGTAACGGTATGTTGTTGACACAATGTATAGGCCCCTTGATCCTTAATGTTTGCTTAGGACGTTAAGGTTTTCCTGTACGTTCTCCTTTTCTTCATCATATTATTATTCCTTGTGTAAGTCACCATGGTTCTGCTGCAGCGAAGCATCAGTTTAAATGGTTCCTATGCTGCTGCTGTTGTTGTTGATGATGATGAGGCAAATTTGGTCGCTCTACCCGGATGACACAATAAATAGTTCTGACAACGAGACGGATTTACTCTGGGTCTATTACAAATAATTGCTGTTATTTCGATTGGCTTAGAAATTATTTGTCAAAAGCTCCATTAATCGATTTGTGAAGGTATCAGTGCCTATACTTAGGAGCGAGGAACAAGTTTCGGTTAATGTAAATAAATAATCTACTCAATGCCTGTAATTGCATATTCCGGCCAAACCTGCGTTGTACTCCTGGCTGTCATGTAACCAGCATTTCCATTCTCAGTCCACCACTTCCACTAGAGCTTCGGTTCTCAGACGTTTTGGGCCCTGGACTCCATTTTTGGTGGCTCGCAAGGCGCACCCCCTGAGATATGGTTAACCACAGGACTAGGCTAGAATAAACTGCGCAAGTGCACTTTCACACGGATATGTTGCGGCAAATGTGAGAAGCACGACGACATCCTTTTTCGCTGTGCCAGTTACAAGTCCTTCGTGTTATACCAGAAATCAAACAAATGCTTTGAAGTAACTACTACGACCTCGGAATTCAACGAGTAATCTTTCTGTGATACATTTGACAATATTCCTGTTTTTAGCTAGCAGCTTATCATTATGTTATATATTAAAAAAACTAAAATGAACACAAATACTTACTTACATTGTTTGCAGAATAAACCTCACCTTTGATTACTTTGATGAGTAGAAATTTAAAAAAGTTTGAAATTAATTAAACAGCTCAGTCACCTGTAACGTTGTTTAGGTAGTTTCTATTCAAGTCGCAAATGCTAATGAGCACATTCGTCAAACACCGAAAGCCTCACGCTTCCCTTCTGGGCTTCCCTGGGTGGGATCGCATCAATGCGCCTCTCATTCCGACTGACCGATTTCGGATGATGGCGGCTTCCGAAATGACAGCAAATAACAATGGAACAATAGTTTTAAACAGGTAAAAAATTGTAAAGCTTAACAGGTCTCGTGCGATAGTCATGGTGAAAAGTCAAAATATAGAAAGAAGTCATGTCTAAGCGTTTAGTTTTCTTCTCCCACCGAGGGACAAGTTCTGAGTTATGTGAACCTGCGTGGACGGCGTATAACCCACTCAGGCTCTAACAATCGCATCACAAGCGATTACCACACGGCCTTTCTTACATTTGACAGTTTAGTTCATTGACACTTTAGGATTTTGCCACATCCAGATTTCTTCTTGAAAGGAGTTTGCGCTACATTGACCAATCACCAAGCTAATGTTGACTGTCAGGTAAGAGTTAATAAATGTTCTCCGCAGATTTGCCCTTGAAAGGCAAAATAAAATGATCACGTCCAAAACATTTGATCGGACTTATAACATTCCGGGACATGCCGTGGACCCCTGAAAGCGTTCCGCGGACCCCTTCGTGGACGACGAACGACACTTGAGAAATATTGCACTAGAGCAAAAACTGTCCGCAACTTAAACATTATGTGCTGTCACTATTTCCAGTGCATCACACCCATTCGAGAGGTTCTCTTTCTAAGACCTGCGTTTACTGACTTCTTTTCAGCTGAGTATTCTCTCACTGTTTTATCTACTGAGGCTCCTAGAAACCTGTCTATTTCTACATGTATAACGGTTTACCATTCAACCGATGACTGCGCTATCACTCTTATTCACACAAAAAGCGACGCAGCTTGAGGCTTTGAACTGCACGCTGTCTCCTAAGGTACTTGAAGCCGTCCACATTCCAAGACCACCAGTTTTCCGACTCACATTAAGCCTCCCAAAGGCACTTTTAGCATTCTTGAAAGATACTTGGCACCGATCGAGTAGTCATGAGTTCAGAGAGGTTTGGAAACCATCGATTGGTATATTATTTTTGTAACGTTTCGCCTTTAACATAAAGGCTTCATCAGACCAGTTGAATCAGTGTGCAATTGGTGTGGGATTTTATGGCGAACAGGGGCGATAACAGCGGTACCCGAGTCTTGAGCCACGAGTCATTACAGGAACAGTGCGGAATATCACCTCAGATGGTTTAAACGCAGTGGGAGTAGTCCAGGTGTTCCTTTGTGCGTCATGACATTGACGGATAAGCCCATAGTGTTGACAATGGGAGTCAGTTTGCACTTTTCAATCTGATCCACGCATCGATGCTTGTCAAGCTGGCCGGCCTAAAACCGCCCGCCATGCATTAGGGAATTCTACCCCCTCAATTCTATTCACACAGTCATCAGATTTGGCAATTTCCACCGCCTCGGCAATCAACCGCTTGGATGTTGATCGTATGCCCCTCCTAATGACCTCTACGTTTTCGAGGTCTATCTGGTGACCCGTGTCTAACGCATGCGCAGCTACGGACGAGTCTCTTACTTCCGCCTGGTATTCAAACTCATTTCTTGGTAGTCTTGCAATGCGCCTCCTATGCTCAGAAATTCGTGTGCGTAATTCTCTCGCTGTTTGGCCTATATACACATGTGCACAGTCTTTACATTTAATTTTATAAACACAGTTAGTCGTCCTATTCTTGTGAAGGGGGTCCTTCAGGTGTACCAGCGCCGAACGTAACGTTCGACCTCGCTGAAAGGGCACCCTTATATTTTCCTTGTTTAGTACCCTCCGAATTGCCTCGGAAGTGCCTTCCTTGTACGGAATTCCGACCGTCCCCATCAACTCGGCTGTGGGTGTTGACTGCCGGTGTAGCACTTTATGCAATTGACGTTTAACTAGTCGCCGTGGGTAACCGCTTTCTAATACTTTGCTCACTGACATTTTTCGCGCAGCCTTTTTGTCCTCCTCCATCGTGCACAAGGTTTATGTGAATAAGAGTGATAGCGCAGTCATCGGTTGAATGGTAAACCGTTATACATGTAGAAATAGACAGGTTTCTAGGAGCCTCAGTAGATAAAACAGTGAGAGAATACTCAGTTGAAAGCAGTCAGTAAACGCAGGTCTTAGAAAGAGGACCTCTCGAATGAGTGTGATGCACTGGAAATAGTGACAGCACATAATGTTTAAGTTGCGGACAGTTTTTGCTCTAGTGCAATATTTCTCAAAGTGTCGTTCGTCGTCCACGAAGGGGTCCGCGGAACGCTTTCAGGGGTCCACGGCATGTCCCGAAATGTTATAAGTCCGATTAAATGTTTTGGACGTGATCAATTTATTTTGCATTTCAAGGGCAAATCTGCGGAGAACATTTATTAACTCATACCTGACAGTCTACATTAGCTTAGTGATTGGTCAATGTAACGCAAACTCCTTTCAAGAAGAAATCTGGATTTGACAAAATCCTAAAGTGTCAATGAACTAAATTGTCAAATGTCAGAAAGGCAGTGTGGTAATTTCTTGTAATGCGATTGTTGGAGCCTGAGTGGGTTATACGCCGTCCACGCAGGTTCACATAACTCAGAACTTATCCCTCGATGGGAGAAGAAAATTAAATCCTTGGACATGACTTCTTCTGCATTTTGACCTTTCACCATGACTATCGTACGTGACCTGTTAAGCTTTAGATTTTTTACCTGTATAATAGTATTGTTCCGTTGTTATTTGCTGTCATTTGGAAAGCCGCTATCATCCGAAATCGGTCAGTCGGAGTGAGAGGCGCATTGGTGCGATCCCACCCAGGGAAGCCCAGAAGGGAAGAGTGGGGCTTTCGGTGTTTGACGAATGTGCTCATTAGCATTTGCGACTTGAATAGAAACTACCTATGCAACGTTACAGGTGACTGAGCTGTTTAATTAATTTCAAACTTTTTCTAAATTTCGACCTATCAAAGTAATCAAATGTGAGGTTTTTTCTGCAAACAATGTAAGTAATTATTTGTATTCATTTTACTATTGTTATATATAACATAATGATAAGCTGCTAGCTAAACACAGGAACATTGACAAGTGTATCACAGAAATAGTACTCGTTGAATTCCGAGGTCGTAGTAATTACTTCAAAGCATTTGTTTGATTTCTGGTATAACACGAAGGACTTGTGACTGGCACAGCGAAAACGGATGTCGTCGTGCTTCTCACATTTGCCGCAACATATCCGTGTGAAAGTGCATTTGCGCAGTTTATTCTAGTCTAGTCCTGTGGTTAACAATATCTCAGGGGGTGCGCCTTGCAAACCTCCACCAAAATGGAGTCCAGGGCCCAAAACGTCTGAGAACCGCAGCTCTAGTGGAAGTGTTGAACTGAGAATGGAAATGCTAGTTACGTGACAGCCAGGAATACAACGCAAGTTTGGCCGGAATATGCAATCACAGGCATTGAGTAGATTATTTATTTACCTTAACCGAAACTTGTTCTCGGAATTCTAACCTTGTTTCTAAGTATGTATTAAGCTCGATCCTAAGTATGGGCACTGATACCTTCATAAATCGACTGGTGGAGCTTTTGACAAATAATTGCTAAGCCAATCAAAATAACTGCAATTATTTGTAATAGACCAAGCGGAAATCCGTCTCGTTGTCAGAACTATTTGGCAAGCAATAGGGTTAGAAAGTCATCGTTCTTCTTCCATTTATTGTGTCATCAGGGTAGAGCGACCAAATAATATGATGCAGAAAAGGAGAACGTACAGGAAAACCTTAACGTCCTAAGCAAACATTAAGGATCAAGGCGCCTATACATTGTGTTAACAACATACCGTTACAAACAGTTGGCCATAGTGCAAAAACAAGGCGGCACCAGCAAGACAGCTTCCTTGCGGCCTCTACTGCCCCGCGTCATTATCAGCCACTATCCCGCAGATAACTCAGCACCAAGCACACTTTAAATGGGCAGTCCGACTAGGAGGTGGCAGCAGACGCGCCACTGGTGATGACTGTGAGCCATGTCCTCTAGTCGCGAGCCAAACACAAGGCGAGTCACGTTAAGTCCAGCCCGGAATACGAGGCGGACCAATGACACCCAGTTTGATCGTCAGTGACTTCATTTCCCGCTGCTAAGCCAACTTTTGTCCTCCGCGAGCCGTGCACAGCTCCACATGTGGCAAACAAAACAAGGCCCTCCTCGGTAAGCGGGGACCAGGCATACGCAGTACGTGCCCAATCCAACGCAACTTATTCTGTGCTATCTGTTCTTCTAAGGAACTAGCTTACTTATCACTGCTTAGTACTCGCCTACGCACATCATCGTTGCGGACACGCTGATGCCATCCGGCACCATCAGTGTTTCGCAGACAACGATGAGCAAAGACTTGAAGGCCTCTCAGATTTTCAGACCGAATGGGCCAAGTCTCTCTAATATAGAGTAGGACGTCCCTCACTGTGGCCTTGTAAACACGGCCTTTCAGACTGTGGGATACCAAGTTGTATGCCACAGCTGTCGCAGATTCAAGAGGGCAGTTCCAGCTATTGCGATATGTGGACTGACTTCAGTGATAATGCGCCCATAGTTGCTGATGCATCTGCCGTGGTAAGTGAATTGATCAGGTTTCTCGTTATCAAGAGTCAAGGGGTCGTCAAGTGACTGGTGATCCTGCAGCAACACTTTGCATTTTAAAGGTGGGAAGTGCATGCCGAATAATGGGCCTACTCCAGAGAGGTTATTAGGGTTGGCTGTGCCGCCCCAACATTGTCAAAAAGCAAGACAATCTCGTCCACATAAACAAGATCAACTAACTTTTCACCAGGCAGGTCCTCGACGCCTCTATCATGAGATTCTTTAGGGGAACACCAAATGATGGAGTCTACGACGAAATTAAACAAAAACGGGGACATCGGACAAGCGTGATGGACGTCACTTGTGATCAGAGTGCTATCCGACAAGTTGCCTGAGGCCTTGACGCGGCCTGTAATGTTCCAGTTTAGAGCACGCAAGATGTTCACATAGCTTGTTTGAACACCCTTCCGCGCATGTATTTCGAATAGGATGCATCGATCTACTGAATCGAACGCAGTCCTAAAGTCGAGGAATTCAGATATTTTCGGTCTGCGGTATGGCTGGCGCTGCTCTAGCACCTCCCGCAGATTGAATATGTGGTCAATACAGTCATCTTGTAAGCTGAAGCCTGCCAGCGCTTCCTTAATCCGCGATTCTCGCTCCGCAGTGATGCGACGAACGAGAATTTTGTCACAACTGGAGTTAGGATAATACCCCTATGGTTAGAACAGTCTGTGCGACTGCCCTCCTTGTATCTTGCCACCATAATCGATTCGCTCAAGTTAACCGGGACACTGTTCATTCCAGATACATTCGAATATGGAGGTCAGTGGCTTGCACAGAATCTCTGCTCCATCCTTAAATAGTGAAGAAGAGAGGGAATCCGGGCCAGCAGCACAAAAAGGATTGAGTACTGTGATCGCGGTTTGGACCTCAGCCTCCGATGCAGCCTCTAAACTAACAGTTCATGGTTCGTCCTGTATCACCTGATTAGGAGGAGTTTCGGTAAGTGAACAACTCCACGGATATTGAAGGTGTTCCGTCCACCGAGCAATACGGCGCTCTTTATTGTGTATCAGTGCACCCGCGCTGTCACTGATTGTCTCACTGGCGCCTGATTTCCTGAGACCAGTAGTGCTGATTACTTGGAAGAGGTCGCGGTAATTGCCCATTGCTCCTGCTTCCTCTATTTCTTGAGCTCGACTGGTACACCGGGCTTCCTTGTCAGTACACAGGCTTCGCTTTAGTTCGCGCCTAATAGTCCTCCTCGTGACATTTACTCAGAGCCAGGCGAGTGCTTTCTTCTGGGTTCCAACAGGTTCACCGACCTCTCGGATATCCAGTGACTAGTGCGGTGACGACTGATAGTACCACAAGCAGATGCTCCTGCGTCGTGCATGGCGGCCGAAATCCTATTCCAGTGAAGCTCCGTGGCATTAGAACAAGACAGTGAAAGTTCGGTACAGTCAGTGTAGACGTGTACGCTTTACCCACCATAATGTTAGAAGCAAGTAATCTGTTTAGAACATACGCTAACTTGGTCTATTTTATAGTTTTGCCATTCAATGTGAACAAAATGTGCGGATTAGATTCATCATAGACAACTTCACATATAAGGACTTGGAGGAACAAAGTGTACGGACCGCTTCATAAAAGCCCAAATAAGGTGTGCTTATGCAGGCGGACCCCATATATTCAATATAAGAGAAGACATCAGCAGTACGCCGGTACGGATTACCGACGCTTCACGGCCGTGCTACCACCCAAAGGTTGGGCTCCAATAGTGGAGACACAACTTTGGATACGTTACGTAGACGATACTTTTCGCATCCACAAACGCTCCAGACTACAAGAAACACATCAGCTAATCAGTAATAAACCTTCCAGCATCCATTTCACCAAAGAAAAAGAGAACAATGACCAGTTGCCATTCTTGAATCGGCTCGTGTGAGGACATACTTCTGGGTCGTTGGAAACATCAGTTTATCGGAAAGCGACGCACACTGATCAGACCTAAAACTATCGCATTGACCATCCGACCATATACAAAGGAAGTTGCGTGAGGATGCCTTTCAAACTGAACCAGACACACTGTAGCATGCCGCAACTGAAGACGGCGGAGGAGGACCACCTATCTAGTATGTTTCAGCGAAATTCGTACACTAGAAGCTTTATTCTACGCTGCCTGATGTCGAAGAGTCAGTCACAACCCGCGTCCACATGTGCAACGGAAAGAAGAACGATTATCCTAACTTACATGCGTTGGATTTCTGAAATGGCAGCGGTGCTCCTTATGCCTCACGGGAAAAATTTTGCACACGAAGCAACGGAAACTGTTCGAAGTAAACTTTTCAAGGTAAAGGACAAACTGAGTAAGCAAGAAACATAAGGTGTAATTTACAAAATTTTCCGCTTGAACTGCGACAAGTACTATGTAGGCCAGGCTGGAAGAAAACATGGCACAAGAGTGCACGAACATAGTCTGGCCATCCGCCGCCACAAGGAGAAATCTTTAATGTCAATACACAGGGATGCCGAGGACCATCAGTTCCATTTAGAGAAAATTGAAATACTTAGAAGAGCAAGAAAGCGCAGAGCGCGTGAGTTCCTCGATGCCTGCAATCCTATCCGAAACGCAATCAACAAACACCTGGAGCTGGAGCGTTTCTAGGAAACACTGCAGGTTAAGCCGGCAATAGGCATCAGATCGACAAGGAGAAGACGTGATCACTCGGCCGACTCACGTGAACCAATCGAAGGCTGACATTCGAAGCAAGTAACAATCAATAGGATCTGGTAGTGCTTTTCGAGAATCCGCGAATCAGGACTGAATAGCCGCACTAAAGATGTTGCCTAGTTTGTAACGAAACGTCTACAGCAGAAACGCTCGGTTCGGAGATTAGGACAATTCCTTCAGACATTGTTGCATCTAAAATGCATGCAAGTCCCAAAAAATGGCTCAAATTTTAAAGCTGCGTATTTTTCCTTCATGTGAGTTACAAATCTTGAATCATTAACAGAGGACGACCTTGATAGACGAGTTGAGATTAGTGCACGTTTTTCCAAAAATCTGGTTGAAAATATCCACTTCACAGAACACTGTGTTCTAATTAGCGATGAAGCTTTGTTTAATATGAAGGGTGAGGTTAACAGACAAAATGCTTGCCACTAGTAGCAATACAATCTGCGTTTTGTTGGTTATTTCGAAAAGCAAGGAGCACAAACTTGTCGTTCTGTGTGATTTGTAGGAAAAGGATCTGCTTAGACCAATCATTTTCGATGATTGCGTGACCTGGAATACTTACCTTGCTAAGCTGAAAAAAATATTTAATGTCCCAAGTTGAAAATGTTAGTGGACTTCCTGTGTGCCTTCAACAAGATGGCACTTCTGCCCATTTTACCACGAATGTAAGAGATTGGTTGAGTGACGATTTCTCTACTTGGATTAGAAGTCCTGGTCGTGTGTTGTGGTTTCCTCGTTTGTCAGACCTCAATCCACTTGATTTTTTTTGCTGGAATATAATGAAGGTGAAAGTGTGGACAACAAAAATCACAGATCCTATATCCACGACTCCATGAATAAGGAACTAATGTAACAAAAGTAATGGCAATGTGGAGTTATCGTCTTAAGTTCCTGAAAATTTTGCGGAACGCATTAACATCTGCATTGCAAATGAAGGTAATCAAATTGAAAGTATTATTTGAATAAAAGGCCGCATTTCTACCCATGTTTCCAGCATTTAAGGATATATTGTGATGCACGCACGCAGGAGGTTTGGTTCGATCCCCTTCAAATTGGGAAACTATCCCCCGAGGAGGGTAACAGAATCACAAGCTAACCTAAGGAAAATTATGTACTTGGAAGTGGACCGTCAGGCAGGTAAACCAAGAACAATGAAACTAAAACAAACACGTGATAGTTAAGCGGGATAAATCAAGGGAACGTTGTCTGATCAATTAACTAGTGAGATTGCATTAGGTAAAGTTGTAGTACATCTTTACGTGGTACAGACATTGCTGCCGCGTAACCACCATGTCAACCTTGATTTAAGTTACTGTGTAAGCGACAATTCCCCTTGAAGGGCTTTGAGCTAACGCGTATCTAGGCTGTCAAATGTACAAGAACACTGAACTAAACTGACAGTATTATTTACGAACGCTTAGAAGGCAATAACAATACAAAACTCAATAATAACGTTCGAAATCCACGTAGCTTCAATGAAGTATACTTCGGTCCGAGACCAACATGAGAGATTTCAGAGGGTCAATGGGATACAGAGTACAGGTCACGGGAAATTATAGGACAGGAAGTTGATGCGCTTGGTTATTCACAAACCGAATGAAGACCAGATGCATGTAATGAGAGTGCGAGGGAGAATGTTCACAGTGATCGTAATCAGTGCGGGGAAGCATGTAAAAACCCGTGGCGAGGGCAGGTGTTAGGATATGGGATAACGGTATGCGTAGAGTGGGGCGGGAGGGGCTCAGATGGAGTTAGACGTGCTTGGGGGACGTGAAATCGGTAGGATGTGAACTTCGTTTACAAGGTTTGAGAGCAAAAGATTATGTGAACCGGAAATCACCGCAGATCCGAACCACAGTGGAGGGTCGGTGACACTTTCGCCCGGATTAGTCCACGCTTGATGGTTAGCGAATGGATGAATTGAACGCAGCGCATCCGGAATCTTTCTACATACTGCAAGGGTCGATCTGTCCCCTACGCAGTCTCGTAGCGGATACCTCAGGATTACAAGCTCATCTTGTGATTCTTAAAGCCACCGGCCGCCTTTGCCGCTTAATGTGGTGACTTGTGTTTAAAGGAGACATAGGGCTTGGACGACTTTATACTTGTCGCATAAATCGGGACTGGGGACCAGGATAGCTATTGCGTTTGATGTCATAAGCGGATGACATCTGACCACCCCTGTGCTGTTTCCGCATAAGCGCACTGAATAATAATCCACTAAATGCAATAGCACTGCGTTCGTCCGCCTTTTCTTCTCACCACTGTACAGTCATGGTGAGCGATACTCCCAGACTGTTTCGGACAGCCACCCGATCGCCCTCAATCTAACTTATCCCACACAAACAAGAAAGATGGTACCCAGGATTCAAACATTGACCGCAACCTTCCCTCCTTGCGCTACCAGTTCCTGACTGTTGTTAATGTAAAGCTTACAGGTTATTACAGATTATTCCTTTACAGTGATCGCTGCTGCATCGCGTTGTCTTCTAAAAATGATAGAGTATATATTAATTGCTTTTATGAAGAGTCCGGATTGACCCATGAAGCTTCCAGCTCGTTCTTCTCCAGATGAATCTGTCAGAGAATTCTGCAGGTGGGACGCACCTTCACTAAAAGTCCCCTTTCTGTGCATATTTTTCGCATTCTTTCGCTTAGATACTGGAAGGGATTTCCCTCTAACTCGCTGGGCTCAACATTTTCATCCGGTGTACGCTACTTTGCACTGACCCGCCCGAGGACCTTATCCTCTAAAAATCTAAGTTTGTATAGCATAGCATTTCCATAATGATACTTATGTTGTATAAGCAGATCATGAACGCAGTGTCTGTTATTCGCGACACTGAAGACTGTTTTCTCCTAGGTGAAAGCATAGGATGCCGTGTCCTATCGAAACGGTACTAAGCTAATGAAGGAGCTAGGTAAATAGACCTATGCGGTGACCTAAAGTGTGTATCGGCGAGAGAAGTAAGATTTTACAAGGATTTTTTGGCTGTTATCTAGATAGGAACCTCCAGCATTGGTAGTAGTTCGTGAACCGACTGGTAGAGCGGACAGATCTTACCAGCTCACCAAGCACAGCTGACAGCAATTCAGTGCCCTCCGTCCTTAATCTCGACTTGTTAAGACCTATTGAATCATCCGAGGTAGAGACTGCTTTTAAGCACATAACGAAGATGGTGTCAGGATCATGCGTTAAGGTCTATTACTTTGTCAATCTACCGTCCTGGTTCCGGTACAAATTGCTAACCAAACAGTTCCGCCAGTACTGCCCCACCGCGTTCATCTCCCGCGGGCACCTTCTGCGTGTCTAACACAGTACATCCTGCAAACCCTGGAGAATACACATCGATAGCTTTTCCTATGGTTGCCTTACTGTACTACACAGATTTATCATTAGACACCTCTCAAATTTCGTCTCAATTTTGCTGTACGCGTCGACAAACACGTTAAGCTAATCAAGCTTGGAAATCATGGATGAAGCTAGGGGCTGTGAAATACCAACACGAAACATCAAAAATCAAAGCCAGCTCCCATCAGTCTTGTACACCACAACACATAGTTATGAATAAAACAAACACATTATGTAAGCAATATAAAGCAAAGAAACAAATTGTCTATTCAGTAACGCTATGTGATCGCTCCGCTTGAGGTAAGTTTGTGAAAGATGGTACAAACACCGGTGTTAGACTGGTTGGCTTGTGGCCACGACAGCTGGAGGGCTTGGAAGAATGATTTTCTCGCACACCGATCCGTATTTTGGAGCGGAACTGCTATCTCCTCTACCATCGCTAGTAGGCGGCATCAGACTGCTTAAGTGTGGCGTCCAGATATCCTGTAAACGGGATGAAAACCATTTAACGCGTGGATTAGATACTTGGAGTCGGTCAACTGCGATAGTACCTCGCTCGTCACTGACTTCTTCACGCCACTATGCAGCCGCGCTGGGCGACATTCTCGGACTCTCTCGAACGGTCGCCTGGTCGTTTGCCCAATATGTATTGCTCGAAACGAGCAAAAGAAGTTGTAGATATAGAAGGAAACGTTTGACATCGGTATACTCCTTTTGAGTTGCTTGCTCATGGTTGGCGTTGAAGTGAAGATGACACGGTCATCTGCCTGGTACATCATCGCTGTGGTACTGGAGAATCTTCTAGTGATTCGACCCGCTATTGCTTTACCGTTAAAAAGTAGATCAATCGCTTTTCTGAGGTGACGGATTTAATCTTTGGACTCACGGCTTCATGGGCCTTTGGGCAAATTTACCTGAACAATCATTTCATTCGAACAAGTTTCGAATGCAACTCCATTCAGCCGCAAGCGTGTCGCCTGTGCATATCTTCCAGGCTTCAGTTGAATATTCAACATGGGGATGAACATGCGCACTAATCATCTGCCGGAACATTGAGCGATCTATTTGTCCGAATGTCCGTCTTAACTGAGCCATATGTTGGTTACCCGTCTTGGAGGTTTCGCGGATTGCCTGGAACAACCCAGATCATACTAAACCAGTTACGCCCAATCAAATTCGGAGGCAGCTCACTGCGGCACATGCGTTCCGAAGCTGTAACACTGCTTGCTCTTGCGTCCCATGGAAAGCACTTGCATTTACGCACATTAAATTTCAGGTACATATTCTCCTGAACCTTGCGCCAAACCTTGACATCATAGGCAAACAGTAGGGAGTTAGATGTAAGTGCTTGTGTGAGATAATTGATAACTACCAAAAACACTCGAGGAACTAGCACCGAACATTGAGGCATACCACATGCAACTTGTATGGAGTCAGAGAAGGAGCTCCGAACCCTGACTACTAATTGCAGTTGCAGGACAGAGTTGGCGATCCAGCATAGAAGAAGGTCGCCTATCCCGTAACGCTGTAGCTTGCAAAGGAGTATCCGATGATCTAGACGATCGAATGCTTTCGAGAAATATAGGTAGATCACATCATTATCCTCTCCAGCGTCAGATGACTGGGTCCAGCTACTCCGTGCTATTAGCACATTTGTTGCGCACGATCGATTTCGACAGAAGCCATGCTGCTCAGATACAATTATGTTAGAGTTTTCCAAGTAGTCCACCAGCACATCGGCTATGATGGGTTCCATCACCTTGAACAGTATATAGAGAAGGGAAACTGGGCGGTAGTTTGGAGCCTCAGTTCTGCTTCCACCTTTGTGAATTAGTGTTATTATTTGACTCTTCAAC